>CM073579.1:44013829-44172646 GCA_037074715.1 Magnolia kwangsiensis
CTCATTTCTCATCGATTGTGAACGGCTCGGATAGTTCTTAGGTGCTCCTTTAGTCTGCTTATGGAGAGGGGCGTGGATCGGTGGTAATTCAGTAAATGAGAGAAAAGGAGGGGTGTGTTTGCAATCTATCAACATATATATATAGGGAAAAGGTACTATGCGCTTGAGCTCACGAGCTTATCGTGAGGTCGAGCCGTGTGGGCCCCACCGTGATGCATGTCGACCATCAACACCATGCATTTGATGGTTCCCCTTTAAATAATGGGATATCCCAAAAATCAGCCATATACAGAACTTAGGTGGGCCATACCATCTAAAATCATGTGAAGACACCATTAAAACATATAAAAGCACTTGGTGGGGCCCACCTGAGTTTTGAATGCTGCTGAAACTTGGTTTGAACCCTCATACAAGTGGGAGACACATAATGGATGGGCTAGATTTGCAAACCACATCTTTTATGGGCCCCAAAAATGATTATGAATGTTTTAATGGTTTCACGGCCCCTCTCCACTTCTGTACGTGGTGTGGCCCACAAAAGTCACGGATTGACTTAATTTTTGAGACCTAGGTCCACAGTGGAATGGCGCATCTGACTGATGGGGTAGATGTTCAAAAGGCATCATTGTGGGTCCCACACAGCTCAACCTAATGGGACGAAGCCGTGAGCTCGAGCGCATTGTACCTTTTCCCATACACACACACACACACACCAACAGACACTTACATGTCATTTTCGCTACTAGAGTTTCATCTTCGTTGTGCGCAAGAGAAGAAAGGAGAGAAATGGCTTTGAAGGTATGTGGAATTTCTAATTTTCCTCTGTAAATTCCTTCATTTACCTCCAACGATGGAATTTCTAGCTTAGGATTTCAGTTTCTTCTGCGGAGATCTTTCTCGATTTCTCTTTTCTCTTTCTGGTTTTGAATCTCTCTGTTTGATTACTTACTCTGCGAATCTCTCCCTACTCCATATAGAAAATGTGGAGAAGAAATTCAGATTAGTTATTTTTTTAGATGAAGAAAATCTTGATCGGTAATTATTATTTTATTTTTTTTGGATCTCGAAGAGATGAAACCATTGTTGCATCGATTTTAGTGATTCCTTCAGATCTAAAGTAATTCCAGACATGCATAGATTAGAAGGGGGATATTGTAGATGTAGGATCAATGTGACAAATCTCGTTCTTGGCAATTTCTCGGTGGATTAGCCAATATATATATATATATATATATATATATATATATATATATATATATATATATATATATATATATATATATATATATATATATATATATATATATATATATATATATATCTGAAATTTAGACATACATTTTGATAACAGGTTACTTAAACTTTCAATTCAAGCTTATGTTTGGATTAGCATGACTAGTGATTTGATACATTTGGATGGAAACATGAAGATGAAAAACGAAGCAAGTTGCTAGATTTTAACATAAATTATTTAGAAGTAATATTATAATGAGATTCTTAGCAAGATTTTCCTGATAATATTGGTTGGTGGTGGAAATCCTACGAACGATTCATGGTTTCCCTCTCTCTTTTTTTCACATTTTCCTTCTCTTTTCTTGTTTGAAATTGTGATCCAGTTGTGTTTGAAGTTCTCCACCTTGAATGGATTGAAAATGCTGAGGAATCTCAGCCTCTTGGGCAATTCTTTCATCGACAGCCTCATCCCTACCATTAGAACGATTACTTCTCTGCAGCATTTGGATCTGTAGGAAACCAGTTCTACGGTCCAATCCCAGCCCCGTTTATGGAGCTCTAGGCTTGGGGTATCTTAATCTATCATTGAATAATTTCACTGGATGGATCCTGAGCGGAATCCAGAATCTCCAGCAGCTGAAGTTTCTGGATTTGCATTCAAATGGGATTGCAGGTGATGTCAGGATTCTATTGTCTGAGCTTTAGAATACGGAATATGTTGATATCAGTGGTAATCACTTCAATGGAGGGCTTTCATTGGATCCACAGAATGTTTCTATCTTAGTAAATACTTTCCAGTATTTGAATTTGAGTCACAATGGGCTGGATGGGGAGTCTTTTAAGGATTGTTCGATGCAGATATTTTAGAACTTGGAAATATTGGATGTGAGTCAAAATCAGATCAGAGGGAAGCTTCCTTCGTTTCATCCATTGTTATCCCTTCGGGTTTTGTGGGTTGGTAACAATCTGCTTGATGGATCTATACCACCTGAGCTCTTTGGGAGTTCCATGCAGCTGGAAGAACTGGATCTCAGCAGCAATGGATTTTCAGGTAAAGAAATTGCCGATGATTTTAAGTGCATACACATTATCTTTAATCTACACATCCTTATTTTGCACAAAGTTTCTGTGGAAAGTAATGCATCGCTTGTATTATGCTTTATTGGCCTTTTTTTTTTGTCAATTATTTGAATTTGAATTTTTGAATCCAACTTGTGGAGCATGTTTTCTGTATGACAATTTTTTGTTGTATGAGAATCCAAGTAAATTCTTGATGTCTGCTCGTAATTTCAATTTTATTGCATTAGGTTTGGGTGGGTGGACTGTTATGAGTTGATGTCAGCTTTTAAATTTCCAAGTCTGCTCGTAACTTCAATATTATTGCATTGGGTTTAGGTGGGTGGACTATTATGAGTTGATGTCAGCTTTTAAATTTCCAATGCAAATTTTCATGGTGTTTGAGTTGCTGGCATTATGTTGATTCATTTTCTAACAAGAAACTGTATGAGATGTTTTGTAATGGAAAATTTTCTCACTTCTATTTTCATATTTTGTAGATATGTAGGGCATTGGCTTACATTCATGGTAATGTTGGAGTATCATACTTGCCATGCAGGCCATGCCTCACTTGAGTTAATTTATTTTTATTTTTATTTTTATTTTTTTTAAGGTTGAAAGTGAAGTACAAAATCAAAAGCATATTGAATCATTCTTAATCAATGAAAGTGATTTTTTTTAAAAAAAATAGCTGGAGGGGAAACTCACTTCGACATAGTCCCCTGCCTTGGCAACAACTCTTTTGATAAAGACATCACTTGAACTGAAACCCTTTTCCTGCACATAGTGGTATCATGATCATAATTGTAGGGTCCTAGTCATGCACATCATTTGTAACGCCCGTGAAAAATCCATACTTGGGCTCGAGTACCAACTCGACCCGAAATTTGTGTAGAATTCATTCCTTTAGAAAATATGACTAGTTTAGCTAGTGCAACGTTAGAATAGCTGGGAAATGGTCCCCGATCACTTTAAATATGTTCTACAAGGCCCAAAGCGAGTGGAACCAAGGGTGCTATAATGCTCTAAAGCCTCGGATCACACTCTAAACCGGTTTGTTCTCGGGACCTCCTTAGAACTTTGTATTGGATCTAGACCGCGCGTCGTAAGTCAGATGCCTACCATCTTAGACCGTTATGACCACTTAGCTGGGCTTGGCAATCGTTTCGAAAATCAAGTCCAACTGACGTTCAGAGGCTATTTCATTGAGCCTGGAGTGAAGAGAGTGAGAATAGGGTTAAAATTGGAATTTGAAATTCAAATCTGGCACATGAAATTGACGCATCAGTATTAAATTTTCTGACCGTCAGAATACAGCCAAATTACACCCTCGGATCAGGAAAAATTTCTATTACATATCACGAGACTTATAGGCCTGATCTTGGTGCGGTGACCATTAAACTAAAACTGGGCCGCCACGTGCGATCTGTGAACCCTACCGGTCTGAAAACTGGATGTGTGCTAGATCCAGTATGCATGAGCTTAAGTCCGACCGCATTTGGCCAGGGGACCATCAGAAATGCTCCTTTGGACCGAAACGGCCCCGATTTGGTTAGGCACCAAGTAAACATTGTTCCCAAGCCTATTTTGGGCATGTTTTAGGCTATAAAAGGGGTTGAAACCCTCACTCCTCTCTCCCATCCGAATTTGAGAGAAACCCTAACTTGGGAGAGAGAAAAAGGTGAGAGATTGTGAGAGAGTGGGAGAGTTCTTCCTGCCACTTGTGCTACGTGTTGCACGTGCTCAAGCAACACACCTCTACCATTTTTTCGGCGATTTCACCGCGATTCTATGTAAGAAAATACCCTAAATAGTTTCTGATTTGAGTTTTCTTTGTTTCCATAGCGATGTAGCTTATGGATCTCGTGTATTAGGTTCTTTATTTGCCGTAGACGAAGCGTATACGCTCCGTTTCAATTCACGAGTCTACAAGACATAAGGTGAGGATTTTAGACGCTTTGATTGACGGTTCCCAACTCTTTCAATGTCATTTAATAGTAGATTCTTGACGGTATCGTCGTTTGACATGTACAAAATGCTCTCCGTTTCCCGTTTCGTAAATTAACGAAGAATATGAGATTTAGGGCATTTTAGTCATTTGTAGGAAGTACTGTTTACATTCATATTTTGCTGATGTGATTGACATGGTTTGTTGTCGCATTAGGAAGTTAGGAATACGTGCATAATTAGTTTGGCGAAGAGATTCGCCTAATTGCACACTTCGGGTCGACATGCTATATGTAGACTTAAGTGTGTAGCGTATGTGTTTGTATAAATGTTTGTATTAGTATGTATTGAACTAAATGATGTTATGAATTAGTTTGAGATGGATTTCTCAATTAATATGCTGACCTAAATGATTTTCTACATGTTGACTAAATGCTTGATTTCATTACGTGCATGGAATATATGTGCTTGAAGATTTGCTTAAGTTGAATGTTATAACATGTGTTAACATGCTCATATGAATGTATTTAAATTCCAATACTTTTACATATATTACTGATGTGATTCCATAAGTGTTTGGGACTAGACTTAGTCCAGGCAGTCGGTAACCGAGCGAATTCGTGGCTGGCTGGTCATAGCCACGAACGACGCGTCGATGAATGCGATTCGTGTTTAGAGTTGGCGGCAGTGGTTAGGCCACGCAAAGTGTTTTACGCACTTCATGTCGTTCGACTTGAGATGCGATCGCGCTAGTCGAGCCCGTCAAGCAACCCGACTGGCCGATGTATGTTCACCTTGTATGAGTCATAACTGCTTGAACCTAGGGTACTGAACTTACCATTATAAACCCTATTAACTATGGTACCTTGATCCATGAAGACTCATGAGCCGGGCATGGTGGTATGGGACACCGTGGTCGAGCTTTCGGCCTACGCTGGGGCCACAAACCTCCCCGTAGTGACCAGTGAGCACCTAGACTCGTGAGCAGATTATGGTGGTATGGGACACTATATTCTTGCTGTTGGCCTACACTGATCAGGCGACGAGTCCTTTGTAGTGACCGCGAGCGTATTCGGAGTCCACGGGAGGCGACGACCCTTCCGTTGCAGTAGAGTACTGTAGGCCTGTATTGATAAGGTGATGGGGGAGCGGTGCAACGAGTGCGAGCAACAGCCCTGGCAGCCCTTGCAGTGACCTACGAAATATACATCGTATGAGATTACTAGGAGTGACGACCCTAGACAGGATCTGTGTTGGGATTGATATAAGGGAGGTACCTTAGTTTCCCAATCCTGCTGTTTGAATGGACTAATAACAACTTGGAAATCATATCACCATAGCATTGCATGTGCCTGGAAGATGTAGAGCACTCTAGGGAGTGTGGCATGCCGCGGTCGTAAGATGTTGCCGTATGAGGGAGATCGTCGGTGAGGGCATACATCACGTCATATCATCTTGCATTAACAACAGTACTAGGATTGTCTGATTTACTGCTTTACTATTATCGCATGATTGAATTGTGAACATGCTAATCTTTGCTCTATGATTCCACTGAGTTGATCACTCACTCCCACGTTACGGGATGGTGTTTGCAACACCCACCAGACCCTGTTGTAGATGCAGGTGAGGCTGAGATTCAGGAGGTGGAGCCAGACTTTGACGAGGACCAGGACGAGTTCTCGTACATGCAGTATCACGATGGCTTCGCGTAGGCGACCTGGATCGATGGGATTTCAGTGGGACCATTTTGGATGTTTATTTTTTTCATGTACATTATATGAGACTCAGAGATGTAGTCATACTTTGGAGATAGATGAGATTTACTTTGTTTTTCCATACAGTGATATATATATTGTTTAGTCTTCCGCTTGCTTTTATCACTGGATCTGAAGTATAAATTGCAGTTTTGGTATACTTTTACTCATGTGAATGCTTTAAATCAGACAACATTGAATCATAATTATTTTTGTTGCATAAGTAACGGTCTGGAACTCGGGAGTTGAGTTTATACACGACCCCCGATTTTCAGGATGTTACATCATTCCATTGGCAACAACTGCTACTTAAGATGTATTGTAGTATGAGAATTAAAAAAACATACCTGCAGGGCAGGAGGAGCCTTGGAAATCACTATGTCTGTAAAGTTTGCAAGGCAACACAAAAGATCAGCTCCAAGATATTTAAAGGGGAAAAAATATCATCCAGATGAGAAAGATCTACATGATGTTGGAAGATAAAAGCATTAAGCAATCTTGATTAGGTGAGCATTTTCAATTCTACTTAGTTGTATATCTAAAGTTCCAAATTCATCCTTAGAAAATCAGTGTGAGGAATTAAATTGATAGTAAACTAAACCCATGGAATTAGTTTGAAAATAGTAGTTTCTTGATTCGATGTGTTTATCAGTTGTGTATTCAAACACAGTCTCAGTAGAGTCGGTATTTTAATTTGAATTGACAGGGAACTAAACTCAGCACATTAGTTACAATTTTCTCATTTATAGATTAGATGAGCATTTGCAATTCAAATCATTTGTGTATCCAGCCACCTTGGATAGCTAGAATTGGTAGCTTAGTTCGGTTGTTTGATGTACTAGTTTCCATCTTATTCTGGATTATCATTAATGTGTTATTTGAGGCACTAGTATTCATGTTAATCTTAAATGTCATGTGCTTCTTCTCAGTTCACATTAGACTACTTTCGGTTTCTCTTTATTCAATTTATAGGAAATATAATATTACGAGGCTTACTTTACATGTAATGTTGTACCCACCATCCATGTAATAGATTTCATTATGTTTCTTTACATCCATGTAATAGATTTCAGTGTGTTTCTTTTTCTCTATCATTTAGTATACTTTAGTTTTTTAAATGTAACAATCCAATATGTCATTTAATATTTTTCTACTTGGGATTTTAGAAATCCCCCAGTTCTTCCCAAAACTTGACTTGATCAGGTTGATTTGCTGTGCTTTTAACTGACTCATGAAGTTTCGTGAGCATTATACCTATTGTTGTTTCCCCTTTTTATCAAATCATACATTTCATTCTTCATATTTTGCTATCTAAATCATTAGCTTTGCTTTCTGTATTGTATTGTTTTCCAGTTTTTGTTGTTTCCATCTCAAATTAAAATTAAATAATAATAATAATAATAATTTTAAAAAAAAATGAAGAAAGAAGAAAAGAGAAGCCCTTCTCATGGCAACTAGAATCATATTTATCAGGTTGAGATGGTCCTTCGAGAGCATCCTAATCCGTCTCAAGTGGAGAAGGTGAAACTAATCCTTGGGGTAACTTTCTCCTTTTAAAAAACCATCCATACCATAATTCCCTGTTGCTTTATTAATGGTCTCACACATTGGATTTAAAAAATTGGATATTCAAGATCATATCTTTTGCAACTGATGTGATTTTTATTTTTTAAATTATTAATAGAGCATGAAAAAGAACTTAGTGAAGCACTTAAGAAGGTTTCAATCCTTGTTTTTTAATAGGAATTGCATGATCCTCGACTCAATGATAGTCAGTATCCTTTTATTTTTTAATAGGAATTGCATTGATTTGCAAGGTGATAGCTGAAATAGTCATTATGTGGGGCTGTTGGACACTTTGATGTGTAAGTATTTCTGATGTAGATAGGCAACATTCTTTGTTTCCTATGACTGATACAAACTGCAGGATGTTTTGTATCGCCCTGAAATTCAGGGGTCGAGCATAACTCAGTTCTCGAGTTTAAAACATCACTTATGCAGCATTTTTTATGATGGATGAATGTTGTCTGTATTAGTGCATACAACACGAAATAGATTACGCCAAAACAGTAAACATAAACTAGGGACAGTTATAATACACAAGCGGAAGACTGAAGAAATATATATACCAATATAAGTCCCCAAGATATGTATGCTCTGCTAGGTCATAATTACAAGTATTGTCTCAAAATATAAATATCCCAAAATGTGATAGACCACTACAAACATAGCCCTGAATCCCCGTCAATCAGGACATGGCTCATATGAACCCACCTGAGAACTGCATGAAGGAGAACGTCTCCTCATCATCTTCATACTCCTGCTCTGCCTTAAGTGTCACATCATCACCTATAGCTAAGTCAGAGTCGGGTTGGTGTTTAAGCACTGTCCCAAAACATGGGAGTGAGTGATCAACTCAGTGGAACTATACAGCAAAGGTTAACATGTTATCAATTCAATCAAGTAGTAATGATAAAGCAGTACAATCAAACATGTCCTACATACTCTTGTTAATGCAAGGATGATATGAGGTAATGATACATTCCCTCACCTGCACCCTCCCTTGCGACAACATCTAACGATCGTGGCATGAATCACTACCACTGTGCTCTACACCAATACCAATGGCACATGTAGTGCGATGTTATGAGTATGATTACCAAGTTCTTATTAGTCCTTTTCATACAGCGGGATTGGGAAGCTAAGGTACCTCCCTTATATCAATACCCAAAGAATGATCCATTCTAGGGTCGTCAGTCCTAGTAAATCTCATACGATGTTATAGTTTTAGATCACTATAAAAGGCTCATCACCAATCAATATAGGTCTAGTTATACCCTAGATACTACAATAATGCTTATCGCCTCAATTCAGTTTCAGGGTATGCTCGAGGTCACTACAAAGGACTTGTCACCAATCAATGTAGGCCGACAGCACGAATACAATGTCCCATACCACCATATTCAGTTCACGAGTTTGGGTTGCTCACTGGTCACAACATGGAGGCTCATTGCCCCAGCGTAGGCCGACAGCTCGAACACGGTGTCCCATACCACCATGTTTGGCTCATGAGTCTTAGCGGATCGAGGTACCAAGATTAATAGGGTTTCACTGGTGAGTTTGGTACTTTAGATTCAAACAGTAGCGTCCAAACATAGTGACCATATATCGGTCAATCAGGTTAATTGATAATCTCGACTAGGATGATCGCACATTGAGTTGATCGACATGGAATGCATAAGCACTTCGTGTGGTCTACCCACTGTCGAACATCCCAAGTACGGCTCGGATACGTCGAACACATCCTGCGTGGCGAAAACAACCTCAACCACCAGTCCGAGAACTGTTATCGATTACCTGGACTGTGATATAGTCACAATCACGTGCAATCACGATAATGAATATTTAAATCAAATCTTACAATCATATGAACATGTTATGGAATATAACTTAAACATAAATACACAGTACATGGAGGAAATCATACACATAATTAACATGAATAATTAGGCTAAATAATTCATGGAGGAAATCATACACTTAACTAAGGTAGTTGGGATTCGTATCTCAACTACATTATAAACCACACTTTACTAACTACTAACCTATTCAGACATTTTCACAAACACTTAGACTACACGTTTCAACATACATCACGTATGTCGGCCATATTACGTATTAGGGAAAATCCTTTTTCCAAGGATTTGTCGCATACATATCAATCATATACCTACAACAATTAATTATGTCAATCATAACATCAAATTCCAGATGCATACAAACATTTCAATAAACACATGAAATACTCTATTTACAACTTAGGTTATACATACACATAAAACGAAACAGATAGTGCATTTAGCATGTGTAATAGCACCCACGTCAGTAATAAATCATTATCTGACATTGAAAGTTTTGAAAACCATAACCTAAACATATATAGTATGCACCTTAAACTGAAAAATGCATAACGGATATGATTTAGACGATAAGTCTTCGTCAACGGCTGATTGACAACCTAGAATATGAAATAGGTTAGCTACAGCATTACTTAGACTATTGAGAACCCTAGAATAGGTTAGGGTTAGGATTTCTTACCTATGTGTGGTATTCGAATCGCCGAAATAATGATTCAGATAGGTGGATTAGGCACGTAGAGAGACAGGGTAGAATCTCTGAGAAAATCTCCAACTTCTCTCTCACTTTCTCTCTCTTTTCTCTCTCTTATCTTAGCTAGGGTTTAGAATTCGTATGGGATTTGAGAGAGGGTGTTTAAGGTCCTTATATAGGCCCAGAACTGATGAAAATAGTCCCAGGGCCATGGTATACTTAGGTTATAACCAAATCGAGCTTATTCCGATCCAACGGAGCATTTTTAGAGGTTCCTTTACTGAACGCGGTCGGACTTAAGCTCACAAATATTAGATCTTGATCAAGTTAAGTTTTTAGTCCGATCGGGTTTCCAGATCGACCGTGGTAGACTAGTTTCGGTTCAATGGTCACGAAAACTCGATCAGGGCCATAAGTACATTGGCATGTGTGGGCCATCTTCCCTGATCAGAGGGTGTATTTGGGTCAGAATCCAATGGTCAGAACGCTTATAATTGGTCTGCAAGCGACATGAATCAGATTACTTAAATTCATATTTAATTTCTAAATATATTCACTTTTCTCACACACTTTACTTCGGACCCATGAAAATAGTCTCAGGATATAATCTGGACTTGATTTTCGAGGTGATTGTCAAGTCCAACCAAGCGGCCATAATTGTCTAAGTTTTCCACTATCGGACTTTCAACGTGCAGTCCAGGTCCGATACGGGGTTTCAATGTGCTACCAAGAGCAACTGGATTTAGAGTTGGATCCTAGGTAATGTAGAGTTACTAATTCTATAGGTTTTGGGTCTTGCAGATCGTATTTAAAGTAATTGGTTCTAATTTCATAGGTAATCTAGTTTAGCGCTAGTTAATTCTCGTTAAATTTCTAAAGAATTTTGTCTTAAGTGATTTCTACTTGAGGTGGTAGTCGGGTCTTCGTACGAATTTTTTCAGGATGTTACAATCTACTCCCCTTAAAGAAAAATTTCATCCTCAAATTTTATACCTTTTCGTACTCCACGAGGATCTGAGGGTAGTTCTTTCGGACCTCAGCTTCAGTCTCCCAAGTAGCCTCTTCTTCACTGTGATGCGTCTACAGTACCTTCACAAGTGGGATGACCTTGCTACGCAGTACCTGCTCCTTCCTGTCCAGGATATGTGTCGATCGCAGTACATAGGTGGCATCCTCGCTCAACTGCACCTGCTCCCAACTGATAATGTGCGAAGGATCAGGAACGTACTTCTTTAACATGGACACATGAAATACGTTATGCACGCCTACGAGTTGTGTGGGCAAAGCAAGGTGATATGCTACTGTCCCCACTCAATCAAGTATCTGAAATGGGCCAATGAATCTCAGCATGAGCTTCCCTTTCTTACCAAACCGAAGGACTCCCTTCATGGGGAAAACCTTAAGGAATACATGGTCCCCAACTTTAAACTTAAGTGGTCACCGTCTCGTATCGGCGTAGCTCTTCTTCCTGCTATGTGCTGATAGAAGTCGACATCTAATAATGTTAATTTTCTCTAAGGTCGCCTGGACCAACTCTGGGCCAATGAGAGTCTTCTCGCCCACTTCTGCTCAGCAATGCAATGCTCTACATGGGCGACCGTATAGTGCCTCATAGGGAGCCATGCTAATACTTGCCTGAAAGTTGTTGTTATACGCGAACTCTGCATAAGGAAGACAGTCATCCCAACTGTCCTTGAAATCCAAGACACAAGCTCGCAACATATCTTCTAGCACCTGATTCACATGTTCCGTCTGCCCGTCTGTCTGCAGATGGAATGCGGTACTGAACTTCAACTTCACACCCATCGCTTCCTAGATACGAGTCCAAAAGAAAGATGTGAATCGCGTGTATCTGTCAGACATAATCTCCAAGGGAACTCCATGCAGACGTACAATCTCCTTGATGTACAATCTGGCTAACTCGTCTGTAGAGTTCGTAACTCTGATCGGTAGGAAATGAGTTGACTTCGTCAATCGGTCAAGGATCACCCAAATGGAGTCATGTCCCTTCCTCGTCTTCGGTAGTCCTGAAATAAAATTCATAGAGATAAAATCCCACTTCCATTCAGCTATGGGCATGGGCTGAAGCAGTCCAGGAGGTCGGTGATGCTCTACCTTGACTTGTTGGCACGTGAGACAATGGGACACAAACTCTGCAATGTGAACCTTCATATTGTCCCAGCAGTACGATCTCTTCATGTTTTGATACATCTTCGTGCACCTGGATGTATCGCAAGCCTCGAACTATGGGCTACCACGAGAACCTCCCATCTCAAGTCAGGAACGTCTTGGATGCATAGGTGGCCATGATAACGTAAGCCCCCATCCGTACCAACACTCCACTCGAAGTCCTCATCTGTACTAACCCTCTCTCTCATCTTTGCCAATAGCTCATCGTCTGCCTGAGCCTCGATAATCCTACCATCAATGAGGGGCTGTACTCTGATGTATGCGATAACCTCGTACGGCTCCTCCACCGTGAGTTTCTACTCAAAGTCTCACACAAACTCCACCATGTCCCATTCTGCTATCAGTAGCAGAGCTGCAAACTCTGTAGTCTTCTTACGGCTCAACGCATCTGCCATAAGGTTTTCCTTGCCCGGATGGTAGGAGACCTCGAACTAAAAGTCCTTCAAGGTTTTCATCCATCGGCGTTGCTGCATATTCAAATTTCGCTGAGAGAATATATATCTAAGGCTCTTGTGGTCGCAAAAGAGCTCGAACTCCTCTCTGTAGAGGTAATGTCTCCAGACCTTCAATGCAAAAATGACGGCTGCCAACTCTAGGTAGTGTGTAGGGTAATTCTCCTCGTGTTTCCTCAATTGTCTCGAGGCATAAGAAATCACCCTGTCCTTTTGCATAAGGACACAACCTAGACTAATGCGAGAGGCATCAGTATATATAGTATACTTAACCCCTTACTTTGGCAATACTAGCACAGAGGTGGACGTCAACTTGTCCTTCAGCTCCTGAAAAGCTGTTTCGGCCTTCTCATTCCAGGAGAACTTCAAATCTTTCCGTGTCAACTGAGACAACGGTCTGAAAATCTTAAAAAAGTACTGAATGGATCATCGATAGTACCATGTAAGACCCGTATCTTAGTTCGTACCGTTCTGTAGACTTCTGCGGTCTTACCGGTCGAATTCTGTCAACCTTTGACCCTTAACTAATTTGTCGTGCGACCCTGATTCATATGCCGTCAACCCGTATCGACTCAACCCAAGACCATGACCATAGCGACCGCGCCATCACTACGGTTCCGATGCCACGACTTGCGCGCTGAGGCGATACCCTGGTCAAGAGATGTGGGTCAACATTCGGTGGGAGGAAAACGTCGCGCGTTGCGAAATCCAAGAGAATCTCTACGAGATGTCACATCAATCCCATCAATCAATCCATCACATGTCAAGTACATGTCAAGTACACATCACCTTTCATCCATTCCCAAGCAACCACAAAAGTCAAGAATCTCTTACAAGCCCATACCTCTCTTACACCAAAAGCCCTCAAAGTCAAGAAATCCTTACACAAGCCATGCCTTTCTTATACAAAAGGCCACCAAAGTCAACAAAGGTGTCTTACACACCCATCACCACCTCATCCATCACCCATCACTCTCTCCCCCTTTACAACTCTCTCTCTCTTTCTCATTTTCAAAATCCATCCAAGCAAGAACCCTCCATACGTATGAGAATTTCTTCATGTCTTCCAACTCCAAGTGTGGCCCACCTCTCCATCCCAAAATCTCCCATCCCAACCATCCAAACCTCATCTCACCCATTAAAATCAAAACTAAGGAGCTAAGGAACCCATAGGAGCAAGAAGATCGGACGGTGGGTGCATGATAATAGTAGTTTTCCTTATTTTTGAGATGGGCCAAGTGAGGCCAACCGATCAATGGTTTGGATCTCACTTGGGACCCTAAGTTGTGGCCGATGGCCCACTTTGATCATCATGATCATTCCATGATGGGGCCATTCTCCATGGACCTCATCATGATGTTTATTTCATTGCATTAGGGAGGTCATCTAAACCCTCCATATTGGTGGAGAAAGGATCTCCACCGTTGAATTCGATTTTGTTAGTCTCATGTGTTAAGGGATTCATTTGATGTACGATTTATTTTACAAGGGAGGGCTCATAGTGGTGGAGCCCTCCATCACAAGCGTGTCCCACTCTCTATCTCTCTCTCCTTCATTTTTCATATTTTTTTTATCATGATATGGTTGTGTGGCCCACTTGAATGGACCTATTATGAGGCATGTAATCTATCCTAACCATTTGCAAGTGGGGCCCACTTCGTATGTGTTGTATCCATACCATCCTCCATGAGGTGGCCCACCTAATCAGGACCCACCTCAATGCATTTTTGTTCAAAGTCCCAACCGTCCAGCGTCTGGGATGCTGAATGTCTCTGTAGAAGGAAAATGCCAATATGAGCTTGCTTAAGCTCTTGGGAAGGACCATCGGTGTAGGCCCTACTTTGATGCATGTATCCAATCCACGCCGTCCATCTCGATTCCCAGATCATTTTAGACGTTGAGCCCAAGAATGAAGTTGATTCAAATTTTTGGTGGACCATAACATAGCAAACTTTGGTGGTTACCATTGAAAGATCGTCTAATGTTTTTATACACTCAAAAAATTCTGAACTTTAGACTCTTTTCGCCTGTTACGACCCATAGAATCCCATGGACGGATTGGATTAACTTGATGTGGGCCCCACCTATGAAAAACCACACAAAAGTCATTTTTTTAAAAAAATAAAAATCAGCATCAGAGGCAGCGCCTGCTACCTCTGACACAGCAGCAGCGGCTGCACGCTGTTGCGTGCAGCGTTTGGGCGGGCGGTCGTCAGGGGCCCACGGCCCTGCATGTGGGTCCCACCGTGATGTTTATTTGTCATCTAACCTATCCATGAGGTGGGCCGTCTCTAAGTTTCAGCCGGATCTAAAACTCAGGTGGCCCACATCACACGAAACAGTCGGATTGAACCTCTACCATTGAAATACCTATTATGGGCCACAGAAGTTTTGGATCAAGATGAAACTTATTTTTCCTCCTAATCCAGGTCCGTACGACCATATGAATGGCTTAGATGCCATTTAAACATGATGGTGGGCCCCACATGGGACCCACAGTGATGTATGTGATTTTTATCCACCGTCCAGGCGAACGGTGGTACCCACCTTGATGTTTTCTACATCCACCGTCCAGCGGATGGTGGAGTTCTCCATGATGCATGTGTTTTGTCTCCAATGTGCAGCGACAGTGGGACCCACCTCGATGCACGTGCAGCATCCAAACCGTTCATCCATTTGGTGAACGTGGACCCCACCTGCTATATGTGGTTAGTCCAACCGTCCATCCTTTTTGGCGAGCTCATTTGGCTTGAGGCAAAAATGAGATAGATCTACTTATCAGGTGGGCCACTGCTGTAAATAGTGGAGCATTGAACGTCTACCATTGAAATCCCCTTGTCATCACAGAAATCCTAGATCAAACATTAGATTTGTTTTATCTCTTAATCTGATTCCATATGCCCTTTTGAATAGAGTGGATTGCAAATAAATACAGTGGGCCTTAGGTCCATGTGACCCTATGAATAGTTTGGATGGAATTAAACATCATATTGGGCCTAGTTTGGATGGAAAATAAACATTATGTATGGCCCATGGGTCGAGGCCCACTTGATGTATTCCAAAGCCCATGGAATTAGGCCATTTGATATTTTAGGGGCCCATGGGTTAAGGCCAATTGAGATGTACTAGGGCCTATGGGTTGAGGTCCATTTGATGTACATATGGGGCCCAATTGGTATGGCCCATTTGTTATATATAAGGCCCATGAGATTAGGCCCATTTGATGCGATCTAAGGCCCACGGGTTCTGACCCATTGCAATGCACATAAGGCTCATTGGTTTGGTCCATTTATGTGGCTCATTTGATGAGTAAAAGGCCCATATGATATGGCCCATTTGATGTATTTAAGGCCCAATGGGATGTACCTAAGGTCCATTGCAATGCGTGAGCCCAACACGGATTAAGTAGCGATGTTTACAAAGATCGTGCCTTGGGAGCAATGTTGGTTTGACGTCCACATTGCGAGTGTAATGTTGGTTGGACGTCCACATTACGACTCTCCTTAGGGCCCATTGTTAGAACCGCATTTGTTGTTTATAGGCTGTCCGGACCCATCTGCATTGTAAGGATAGTTCATTTCATCATAACATGTTTAGTATAGTTTCATGACTCATGATCATAAGCATCATATGTATGCTTGATATGAGAGGTGACTGATCATAGCATATGCCTTCAGGGCAGGTTATTTATGAGCTCCCGATTAGGCGGTGTTACCCTACATGAGCGCACGTTATGTGCAAGGATTTGCTCCATGATTGGATAGTGTGATTCATGCATCTCACATTGTGTGATGTGGTTACTGTATGCCCTAGCGACATCGGGGCCGTAGCCTCCATAGACAGATCGTGGTTGGCAGGATTGGATACCAAAAATCTCATTCTACATGGGGTGCTATAGATATCCCTAGGTGAAGTCCCTAAACCCTTATGGTACCAAAAGGTTGCTCCAACGTCTAGACCGAGTGGGTAGATGAGCGTTGAGTGCCGAATACCAGATGGTTACGCTCTCCACTATGTCGTGGTCGGTTGGAAGGGGGTGTGGCCTTACCTGCAAGAGTGTAGGGGGCAATGCTAGGCTGAGTTTGATCAGCTCGAGGAATAGGTCCGCTATCAACGAGTCGAGCCCGATAGTGGCAGACGGATAGTGAGGTCTCTTCCACTTACCTTATTACGTGCAATGTGGTGACGATCTGGTTTAGAGTATACTAGACCCCAGTGATATCCTAGAGTTGAGCTGTATTGACAAGTGGACTTAGATGAGGATTGTATGCTTGACTTGCATCTTGCATCGCATAGCCTTGGTATGACTCATGGTATTATGGATCCATCTGCATATTCTGCATTGCTTTGATATTGTAGGATCATATTACTACCTTGCGCACACACTTTCACCACCCTCTAAGCTTTCTATAAGCTTATGCATGACCGTTGGGTGCAGGTGACGTTGGGGCGCAGCAGCGCTGAGGCAGGAGCACTTTGCAGATCATTTTGGAGTTTTTATTCTTCATCATTGTATTTCCCTTTATGCTCATTGTACTTGTAAAGTTTTTGATCATAGTGGAAATGTAATGGAGTTCTTGGTTGTTGTTTGTGGGTTATGTCTTTGGTTATGCTTATCACGATTCAAACTGACCTTGAAAATCCTCCTCGTAGCATCCTAGGATTGGAACCTGGCGAATGGGAGCTGGAAGCTGAGAATGGGGTTCTAGGGAGGCTGTCGGCGCCAGATTCAGCGATCGGAAATTTTGTGAGCCTGGTTTCCGAGTTTGGGGCGTGACATACCCTTCCAGACTAAGAAAACTCCTCACCTTAGTAACTGAACTGGGTTGCTTCAAATCCTGAACCACAGCTACCTTAGCGAGGTCAACTGTTTTACCTTCCTTGGACACCACATGTCCCAAAAACTTAACTTCCTCTTTCTAGAAGTCACATTTATTGTATTGTGTAAAAAGTTGATTCTTCCTGAGAGTATTCAAGACTGCTCTTAGGTGCTCCTCATGCTCTTCCCGACTCGTGGAGTATATCAAAATGTCGTCTATAAATACCATGACGAATCGGTATAAAAATGTTCGAAATACCCTGTTCATCAAATCTATGAACACGGTTGGGGCATTTGTGAGTCCAAACGACATCACAAGGAACTCGTAATGACCAAAACTAGTCTTGAATGTGGTCTTCCGCATGTCCTCATCCCTGACGCACAACTGATGATACCCTGACTACAAATCTATCTTCAAAAAATACTGTGCCCCCTTCAACTGATCAAACAGATCATCAATCTTGGGTAATGGATACTTGTTCTTCACTGTCACCTGGTTCAACCTACGGTAATCAATACATAATCGCAGGGAACCGTCCTTCTTCTTCACAAACAATACAAGTGCTCTCCAAGGTGACACACTCGGTCGAATGAAGCCTGCATCTAACAACACTTCAATCTTTCTCCTCAGTTCCTCCATCTCACATGAAGGCATACGATACGTCAGTAAGGAAATAGGTGACACACCGGGCACAAGATCGATAGTAAAGTCAATCTCGCGCTGAGGAGGGAGTCCTGGGATCTTCTCAAATACGTCCGTGAAGTCCTGAACCATAGGCGTATCTCCCAACGTCGGATCATCAAAACTTTCTAACAAAGAAGCGTAGCTACTAACTCGACAGGACCAACTGACTTGAACTGGAAATGTAAAGACCGTGCCCTCAGGTCCGTAGGCTGTCACGACTCTAGCCTCGCAATCAATCTCTACTCTCATCTTGGTGAGCCAATCTATCCCGAAAATAATGTCGTAGTGACACAGTGGAGCGACAATCAGGTCAACAACCACTGTCCTGCTACCCAAATCTACTGAGCAAGACTCATAGATCCGAGTAATGTCTGAAAAGGTCCCTATAGTTGTCGTGAGTCTCACTCCCTTCGTAGGAGCAGTAACCAATCCTAGTCGCTTGACCACAATGTAAGAGATGATCGAAATAGTGGACCCAGTGTCCACCAATAAGAAGACAGGCGTACCTTGGATATCAGCTAGAACCTCGAAAGATGTAACATCCCAAAAATTGGGGGGTCGAGTAAAAACTCCACTCCCGAGTTCCAGAACATCACTTATGCAACATAAATGTGTATGATTGAATGTTGTCTGTGTTAATGTATTAAACATGAGTGGGATTAAGCCAAAACAACATATCATACTCCAGAGACAGTTAAATTTACAAGCGGAAGACTGTGATAGTATGTATAACATATATAAATTGTTGTATGTCTCCAGAGTGTGAACATGTTACCAGGTTATATACATACATGTATGCTCCAAAAGTAAACAAAAAGAATATACATGAGTGCTCAAAAAATATAAAATAATAAGTGTCAAGGAAACAAATCAACCTCCTTGTAATCCCGTCAATCAGAACACACATAAAGGAGGGATCCTCCTCATCATCATCAAGTCCAGCTCCACTTCTCAAGCAGCGCCATCATCTGCAACTCAAAATAAGGATTAGTGGGTGTCTGAAAACACCATCCCGTAACGTGGGAGTGAGTAGCTAACTCAGTGGAATAATAAAGCAAGGATTAACATGTTCTCAAATCAATCATGCGATAATAGTAAAGCAGTAAATCAAACATTCCTAATACTGTTGTTAATGCGATATGACATGACATGATGGATGCCCTCACCGACATTCTCCCTCATACGGCACCATCTGCGTCCGCGGCATGCTTGCATACCGCTCAGTGCTCCACATCTTCTAGGCACATGTAATGTGATGGTGATATGATTACCGAGTTATTATTAGTCCTTTTCATACAGCAATATCGGAAAACTAAGGTACTTTCCTTATATCAATCCCAACATAGATCCTGTCTAGGGTCGTCACTCCTAGTAATCTCATACGATGTATATTTTGTAGGTCGCTGCAAGGGCTGACAGGGCTGTTGCTCGCACTCGTTGCACCACTCCCCCATCACCTTATCAATACAGGCCTACTGTACTCTCATTGCTACGGAAGGGTCGTCGCCTCCAGTAGACTCAGAATACGTTCGCGGTCACTACAAAGGACTCGTCGCCTGATCAGTGTAGGCCGACAGTAAGAATATAGTGTCCCATACCACCATAATCTTCTCACGAGTCATAGGTGCTCACTGGTCACTACGGGGAGGTTTGTGGCCCCAGCGTAGGCCGACAGCTCGACCACGGTGTCCCATACCACCATGCCCGGCTCATGAGTCTTTATGGATCAAGGTACCACGGTTAAAAGGGTTTACAGTGGTAAGTTCAGTACCCTAGGTTCAAGCAGTTATGACTCATAAAAGGTGAACATACAATGGCTAGTCAGGTTACTTGACGGGCTCGACTAGCACGAGCACATCTCAAGTCGAATGACATGAAGTGCGTAAAACACCTCGTGTGGCCTAACCACTGCCGCCAACTCCAAAACACGGCTCGCGTTCATCGACGCGTCGTTCGTGGCAAAGAGAAGCCAATCACGACTTTACTCAGTTGCCAACTGCCTAGACTAGGTATAGTCCCAAACAATTATGAATCCACATCAGCAATCATATAAGAGTATTGGAAATGAAATACAACAATATGAGCATGTTAACACATGTTATAACATACAACTTAAGTAAATCATCTAACACATGCATTTCATACATATAATGAAATCATGCATATAGATAACATGTAGGAAATCATTTACATCAGCATATTAATTGCGAATTCAATCTCAAACTAATTCATAACACCATTTAATTCAATACATACTAATACAAGCATTTATACAAACACTTAAACTACACACTTAAGTCTACATATAGTATGTCGACTCAAAGTGAGCATTTAGGCGAATCTCTTCGCCAAACTAATTATGAACTCATTCCTAGTATCCTAATGCGACAAGAAGCCATGTCAATCACATCAGCAAAATATGGATGAAAACAGTATTTCCTATAAATGACTAAAATGCCCTAAATCTCATATTTTTCGTCTGCTTACGAAACAGGAAACGGACAACATGTTGTACATGTCAAACGGCGTTGCCGTCGATAATCTACTATTAAATGACATTAAAAGTATTGAAAATAGTCAATCAAAGCGTCTAAAATCTGCACCTTTTCTCCTATAGGTGTATTGATTCGAACGGAGCGTGTACGCTTCGTCTACGGCAAACCGGGAACCTATTTTACAAGATGCATCAACTACCGTGCTAAGGAACCAAAAGAACCTTAAATCAGCAAGTATTTGAGGTATTTGATTACCTAGAATCACGGTGAAATCGTCAGAAAAGTGATTGGAGTGCGTCGCTTAAGTACGTACAGCAGCAGCAGCAGGTGGCAGGAAGATCTCTCCCACCTTCTGTAACACCCCGGATTTTGGCCAATCTGGGATTTGACGTCCTTAGGCAGTGGGTCAATTAAAACACCTGAAAAGTTGCTGAGAACCCAATTCCATAGCCAAAGAAACCACTTAGGATTAATTCCTTTAGAAACTAAACATAAGTTAGCTAGCGCAACATTGGAGTAGCTGGAAAACAGTCCCTGATCACTTTAAATACGTTCTACAAGACCCAAATCGAGTAGAACGTATGACTCTATAATACTCTATAACCTTGGATCAAACTCTAAGCCGGTTTGTTCTCTGGACCACTTTGAATCTTTGTATTGGATCTAGACCGCGCGTCGAAAGTCCGATACCTACAATCTCAGACCGTTAGAACCGCCTAGCTGGACTTGACACTCATGTCAAAAATCAAGTCAAACCGATAATCACAGGCCATTTCATTGAGCCCGGACCGAAGAGAGTGCGAATAGGGACAGAATTGGAATTTCAAATTCAAATCTGGCACACGACTTGACGCGTCAGTATTGAGCTTTCTGGCCGTCAGAATTCAGCCAGATTACACCCTCGGATCAAGAGAAATTTCTATTTTATATCATGAGACTTTCAGCCCTGATCTACGTGCAGTGACCGCTGAACTGAAACTGGTCCGCCACGTGCGATCTGCGGACCCAGCCGGACTGAAAACTTAATACATGCTAGATCTGGTACGCGTGAGCTTAAGTCCGATCGCATTCGGCCAGGGGACCACCAGAAAGCATCTTTTGGACCGAAACCGCCCCGAATTGGATATGCACTAAGTAAACTTCGTTCCCGAGCCTATTTCGGGCGTTTTTAAGCTTATAAAAGGGGTTGAAACCCTCACTCCTCTCTCCCATCCGAAATTACAAAAAGCCCTAGATTGGGAGAGAGAAAAGGTGAGAGTTTGTGAGAGAGAGTGGGAGTGATTTTCCTACCACCTGCTGCTGCTGCTGCACGTGCTTAGGCGATGCACTCCGATCACTTTCCCGACGATTCCAACGCACTTCTAGGTAAGGAAAACCCTAACCACTTGCTGATTTAGGGATTTTTTCGATTCAAATAGAATAGTAGCTGATGTACATGTGTATCAGGTTGTCTGTTTGCCGTAGATGAAGCGTATATGCTCCGTTCGAATCACTTCACATATAAGGGAAAAGGTGCAGATTTTAGACACTTTGATTGACTGTTTCCAAAGCTTTCAATGTCGTTTAATAGCTCGACGGCAACGCCGTTTGACATGTACAACATACTGTCCGTTTCCTGTTTCGTAAACCAACGAAGAATATGAGATTTAGGGCATTTTAGTCATTTGTAGGAAGTACTGTTTTCATGCATATTTTACTGATGTGATTGACATGGCTTCTCGTCGCATTAGGATATTAGGAATGCGTGCATAATTAGTTTGGCGAAGAGATTCGCCTAAATGCGCACTTCGGGTCGACATACTATATGTAGACTTAAGTGTGTAGTGTTAGTGTTTGTATAAATGCTTGTATTAGTATGTATTGAATTAAATGCTGTTATGGATTAGTTTGAGATTGGTTTCTCAATTAATATGCTGATGTGAATGATTTCCTACAAGTTAGTTATATGCATGGTTTCATTGTATGTATGAAATGCATGTACTTGATGATTTACTTAAGTTCTATGTTATAACATGTGTTAACATGCTCACATGGTTGTATTTCAATTCCAATACTCTCATATGATTTGCTGATGTGATTCCTTAATTGTTTGGGACTATGCTTAGTCCAGGCAGTCGGTAACCGAGCGAATTCGTGGTTAGCTTATCTTCGCCACGAACGACGCGTCTATGAACGCGGGCCGTGTTCTGAAGTTGGCGGCAGTGGTTAGGCCACACGAAGTGTTTTACGCACTTCATGTCGTCAACTTGAGATGCGATCGCGCTAGTCGAGCCCGTCAAGTAACCCGACTGGCCATTGTATGTTCACCCTGCATGAGTCATAACTGCTTGAACCTAGGGTACTAAACTTACCATTGTAAACCCTGTTAACCATGGTACCTTGATCCACGAAGACTCATGAGCCGGGCATGGTGGTATGAGACACCGTGGTCGAGCTGTAGGCCTACGCTGGGGCCACAAACCTCCCCGTAGTGACCAGTGAACACCTAGTCTCGTGAGCAGATTATGGTGGTATGGGACACTATATTCTTGATGTCGGCCTACACTGATCAGGCGACGAGTCCTTTGTAGTGACCGCGAGCGTATTCTGAGTTTACGGGAGGCGACGACCCTTCAGTAGCAGTAGAGTACAATAGGCCTGTATTGATAAGGTGATGGGGGAGCGGTGCAACGAGTGCGTGCAACAGCCCTGGCAGCCCTTGCAGCGACCTACGAAATATACATCATATGAGATTACTAGGAGTGACGACCCTAGACAGGATCTGTGTTGGGATTGATATAAGGGAAGTACCTTAGTTTCCCAATCCTGCTGTTTGAATGGACTAATAACAACTCGAAAATCATATCACCATAGCATTGCATGTGCCTGGAAGATGTGGAGCACTCTAGGGAGTGTGGCATGCCGCGGTCGTAAGATGTTGTCATATGAGGGAGATCGTCGATGAGGGCATACATCACGTCATGTCATATTGCATTAACAACAGTTTTAGGATTGTTTGATTTACTACTTTACTATTATCGCATGATTAATTTGAGAACATGTTAACCTTTGCTCTATTATTCCACTGAGTTAGCTACTCACTCCCACGTTATGGGACGGTGTTCCTGGACACCCACCAGACCCTTTTGTGATTGCAGATGATGGCGCGGCCTGCGAGGCGGAGCCGGACTTGATGATGATGATGAGGATCCCTCCTTTATGCGTGTTCTGATCGACGGGATTACAGGGAGGTTGATTAGATGTCTTGAAACTTGTCATTTTATATTTTCAGAGCACTCATGCATATGCTTTCTTTCTATTTTGAGGTATACATGTATATGTTTAACCTGGTAACATGTTCACACTCAAGAGACACACAACAGTTTATATATGTTATACATACTATCACAGACTTCCGCTGGTAAATTTAACTGTCTCTGGAGTATGATATGCTGTTCTGGATTAATCTCACTCATGTTTAATACATTATCATAGACAACATTCAATCATACATATCTATGTTGCATAAATAACATTTTGGAACTCGGGAGTTGGATTTTTGCTCGACCCCCCGATTTTCGGGATGTTACACCTTCTCTCACAAACTCTCACTTTTTCTCTCACTCTTGCTAGGGTTTATAGCAAATTCGGATGGGTGAGAGAAGTGAGGGTTTAAGCCCCTTATATAACCTAATTTCTTCCCAAATTAGGCTTGGGAACAATATTTACTTGGGGTCTAACCAAATCGGGGCTATTTCGGCCCAAAAAGGCATTTCTGGAGGTCCCCTGGCCGAACGCGGTCGGACTTAAGCTCGTGCATACTAGATGTAGCACACATCAAGTTTTCAGACCGGTAGAGTTCCCAGATGCACGCGGCAGTCCAGTTTCAGTTCAGCGGTCATCGCACCTAGATCAAGTCTACAAGTCTCGTGATATGAAATAGAAATTTTTCCTGATCCGAGGGTGTAATTTGGCTAAATTATGACGGTCAAAATGCTTAATACTGACGCGCCAAGTCGTGTGCCAGATTTGAATTTTAAATTCCAAATCTAGCCCTATTCTCACTCTCTTCACTCCAGGCTCAATGAAATAACCTCTGATGTCGGTTGGACTTGATTTTCGAAATGATTGTTAGGTCCAGCCAAACGGTCATAATGGTCTAAGATGGTAGATATCGAACTTTCGACGCGCGGTCTAAATCCAATACAAAGTTTCAAAGAGTTCCTGAGAGCAAACCGGTTTAGAGTTTTGTAACGCCCGTGAAAAATCCGTACTTAGACTCGAGTACCAACTAGACCAGAAATCGCGTAGGATTAATTCCCATGGAAAATAAGCATAAGTTAACTAGCGCAACGCTAGAGTAGCTGGAAAATAGTCCCTGATCACTTTAAATACATTCTACAAGACCCAAATCGAGTAAAACCAATGACTCTATAATACTCTATAACCTCAGATCAAACTCTAAGCAGGTATGTTCTCTGGACCACTTTGAAACTTTGTATTGGATCTAGACCGTGCGTCAAAAGTCCGATACCTCCTATCTTAGACCGTTAGAACCCCTAGCTGGACTTGACAATCATTCTGAAAATCAAGTCCAACCGATAATCACAGGCTATTTCATTGAGCCCGGACTGAAGAGAGTGCGAATAGGGACAGATTTGGAATTTGAAATTCAAATCTGGCACACGACTTGATGTGTCAGTATTAAGCATTCTGACCATCAGAATTCAGCCAGATTACACCCTCGGATCAGGAAAAATTTCTATTTCATATCATGAGACTTGCAGCCCTGATCTACGTGCGGTGACCGCTGAACTGAAACTGGACCGCCACGAACGATCTACGAACCCTGCCGGACTGAAAACTTAATGCGTGCTAGATCAGGTACGCATGAGCTTAAGTCCGATCGCATTCGGCCAGGGGACCACTAGAAATCATCTTTTGCACCGAAACAGCCCCGATTTGGATATGCCCTAAGTAAACCTTGTACCTGAGACTTTTTTGGGCATTTTTAAGCTTATAAAAGGGGTTGAAACCCTCACTCCTCTCTCCCATCCGAATTTGAGAGAAACCCTAGATTGGGAGAGAGAAAAGGTGAGAGTTTGTGAGAGAGAGTTGGAGAGAATTTTCCTGCCTTTGTGCCGCCTGTTGCACGTGCTGTAGCAACATCCTCCAATCACCTGGCCGGTGATTCCTCCACGTTTTTAGGTAAGAAATAACCCTAGAAGTTGCTGATTTGAGGTTTGCTAGGATTCATAGCATGTTAGCTAACGTATCTTGTAAATTAGGTTCTCTTATCGCCGTAGACGAAGCGTATACGCTCCGTTCGAATTCACGCATCCATAAGAGATAAGGTGAGGATTTTAGATGCTTTGATTGACTGTTTCCAACACTTTCAATGTCGTTTAATAGTAGATTATCGACGGCATCACCGTTTGACATGTACAACATGCTATCCGTTTCCTGTTTCGTAGATCAACGAAGAATATGAGATTTAGGGCATTTTAGTCATTTATAGGAAGTACTGATTTCATTCATATTTTTTTGATGTGATTGACATGGTTTGTTGTCGCATTAGAATGTTAGGAATACGTGCATAATTAGTTTGGCGAAGAGATTCGCCTAAATGCGCACTTCGGGTCGACATATTATATGTAGACTTAAGTGTGTAGTGTAAGTGTTTGTATAAATGCTTGTATTAGTATGTATTGAATTAAATGGTGTTATGAATTAGTTTGAGATTAATTTCTCAATTATTATGCTGATGTAAATGATTTTCCTACATGTTGACTATATGCATGATTTCATTATATGCATGAAATGTATGTGCTTGAAGATTTGCTTAAGTTGTATGTTATAACATGTGTTAACATGCTCACGTGGTTATATTTCATTCCCAATACTCTCATGTAATTGCTAATGTGATTCCATAATTGTTTGGGACTAGACTTAGTCCAGGCAGTCGGTAACCGAGAAATTTCGTGGTTGGCTTATCTTTGCCACGAACGACGCGTCGATGAACGCGAGCCGTGTTTTAGAGTTGGAGGCAGTGGTTAGGCCACGCGAAGTGTTTTACGCACTTCATGTCGTTCGACTTGAGATGCGATCGTGCTAGTCGAGCCCGTCAAGTAACCCGACTGGACGTTGTATGCTCACCCTGCATGAGTCATAACTGCTTGAACCTAGAGTACTGAACTTACCATTGTAAACCCTGTTAACCATGGTACCTTGATCCACGAAGACTCATGAGCCGGGCATAGTGGTATGGGACACCGTGGTCGAGCTGTCGGCCTACGTTGGGGCCATAAACCTCCCCGTAGTGACCAGTGAGCACCTAGTCTCGTGAGCAGATTATGGTGGTATGGGACACTATATTCTTGCGTCGGCCTACACTGATCAGGCGACGAGTCCTTTGTAGTGACCATGAGCGTATTCTGAGTCTACGGGAGGCGACGATCCTTCAGTAGCAGTAGAGTACAGTAGGCCTGTATTGATAAGGTGATGGGGGAGCGGTGCAACGAGTGCAAGCAACAGCCCTGACAGCCCTTGTAGCGACCTTCAAAAATATACATCGTATGAGATTACTAGGAGTGATGACCCTAGACAGGATCTGTGTTGGGATTGATATAAGGGAAGTACCTTAGTTTCCCAATCCTGCTATTTGAATGGACTAATAACAACTCGAAAATCATATCACCATAGCATTGCATGTGCTTGGAAGATGTGGAGCACTTGAGCGTCGATTGCATGCCGCGGTTGTAAGATGGTGCCATATGAGGGAGATCGTCGGTGAGGGCATACATCACGTCATGTCATATTGCATTAACAATAGTATTAGGATTGTCTGATTTACTGCTTTACTATTATTGCATGATTGATTTGTGAACATGCTAATCTTTGCTCTATGATTCCACTGAGTTGATCACTCACTCTCACATTGCGGGATGGTGTTTGCAACACCCACCAAACCCTGTTTTAGATGCAGGTAATGCTGAGATCCAGGAGGCAGAGCAAGACTTTGATGAGGACCAGGACGAGTTCTCGTACATGCAGTACCATGATGGCTTTGCTTAGGTGACCTGGGTTTACGGGACTTCATAGTGGGACTCTTTTGGACATTTATTTCTGTCATTTACATGTATATGAGACTCAGTGATGTATTCATACTTTAGTGACAGTTGAGATCTACTTTGTTTTTTCATACAGCAATATATATATTCTTTAGTCTTCCGCTTGCTTTTATCACTGGATCTGGAGTATGAATTGCAGTTTTGGTATACTTTTACTCATGTGAATGCTTTAAGTCAGAAAACATTGAATCATAATCATTTTGTTTCATAAGTGACGGTCTGAAACTCGGGAGTTGAGTTTATACACGACCCCCGATTTTCAGGGTGTTACAAGTTGGTATCAGAGCGTGAATAAGAGTATACTGGGCCTGGGTTATGGTCACACGACGTACGCTGTCGCTTCTTTTGACTTAGGTGGGTGCGAGAAGGGTCTAGAAATACTCATAGGATCGCAGATTCACCAATAGGCGAAGTCTATTCGAATCGATCGCGTGATCGAGTCAGTAACGCATCTAGGGTCGTGTGAAGCAACCCGAATAGCTTCTAGGTTGTAGGTAAGTGGGTTGAGACATTCTTTCAATGATTCTAAACTTGTAAATGTGAATCCTTGGGCCGTGGGACAACCACGACCCCCGTATTCAATCGTTAGGGCTTAAAAATCCCGTTTTACCTAAAATCTTCAAAATTCTTCCTCTCACCACTCCAATCTTTAATTTTTTTATCCTTTTCATGTTAGGCATCAATTCTAATGTAAAAATAACATAAAATCATACTTTCACAGAATTTTACAGTGAATAGTAAAATTTTATAAAAAATGGCCATAAAGCCATTCTAACTTCACTTTCTTTAGCAACTAATGGGCTAGATGAATGTACTAGCTCCTTCTACCCAAAATCATATGCTGCATGATAGGGTTTTGTATTTGAGTTTGCAGATTGGCCCTGGAAAGCCCCGAACTCATGTTTGGGCCTATATAGGTCAAAATACAATGAACTAAGGTGGAGCCCATAGTTATTTGGGGTCCCTGGACCATGGGGGACCAAACCCATGTGGTCCCACCAACCGAACAGGAGATCAGTTGGCGATGCCATCGCCAGTTCGGCATCGCCGACCACCATTGCCCATTTGATGTGTGCTTTGTTATGTGAGGGTGTTTTGGGTAATACACACCCTTCATGTAGCGCCCGACGGTAGAAAACCCCAAATAGATGCACTTCCTTCACAAACAGCCCCATCCCTAGCCCTACTTACTTTTTCCAGCTGCTCTAGCTCCAAACCGTGGTTCCAAACCACTTCCAAATCCATCCTTGGCCAAAAATGACCACACTCCATCATTCTATTGGAGTTTGCAGCCCTCCCTCTAACAGATTTTTTCATTTCTCCTTGAAAATACATCCTAGGGGAGCTTGAAGCATCCCTCTATAATGCCTAGATCTCCCTTTTTCAGTTTGGGCAGCCATCTCTTGGCATTTTCTCCATTTTTCATGGCTTTTGTTGAAGCCATTTTAAGCCTTTTGTCACTCTCCACCATCCTATCTTTGATGGGTAAAAGAAAAACTGTAGTGGATGAGGCTAGGCCGAGTCACCCTGCTCAATCAAGAAGGCCGCAGGGTGGTGCCGCAAGTTCAAGTATCGCCGCAGGTCCAACCACAGCCCGAGAGTTTCATACAAAGTGAGACTTGGATCCCCATACTCAACTTGGGCGGGTAATTTTAGCAGAGATGCCTCACGGCCAATACACTGACCGCAAAGTGTTGTTTGAGACGGACGTGGAAGGATGACTATTCGGCGAATTTCTATTATTCGAGCGCATTGAAGCTGCGCATTGGGGTCCGATCTTTGAAGCTCGTGCTCGTGCCAATGTGAGCACCGTTCGTGCCTTCTATGCTCATATCCAGAATGCTACACTGGAGCCATTGCAGTTCAAGATCCCTTTTGGTAGAGATCGGATGGCTACGATCGATGTTCGGTTGATTGCGCGACTTCTGAACGTGCCTCTTGACGATGTTCATCCCAGCATAAAGAATTTGAGGAGTAGGCGTGAGCGAGATCGTCGTACCAAGTTTTTATGCGGTAAATTGGTTCCATGGTAGCCTAATAACAGCCTCAAGGTGACTCACGTGTCTGATGATTTGCGCCTGCTGCACCACATTTGCACGTTCAACGTGTATCCCAGGTCAACAAATCGCATTGAGTGTACGTGCCTTATGGTTGATTTCTTGTATCTGGTGGCCCAGGGAGAGAATGTGTGTATGGCCACTTTCATCTTGCGACAGATAATCCTCATAGCAAAATCAAGAAGAATGTCAGAATCGCTTCCTTTCGGCCGACTGATATGCAAGATCGTGCTTGAGTTTGCTTACAAACTTGGGCCGGAGTTGCCAGTTTCGATTCACAGCATTGATGATTCTACCATGGTCAAGATGAAGATCGGGTCTCAGTACCGTGAGACTCAGCTTGAGGAGGATAGCGAAGACGATTTTGATGATGAGGAGGATCCAAGTGAAGGAGAACCTGGAGCAGAAGTTGAGGAAGAAGTCCAGGAAGAGGCAGAAGAGGAGGCTCAGGATACAGATGAGAGCCCTCCTCCTTCTGCTCAGGCTACTGGTAATGATCGCATCGCTTGAATTGAGGAGAGCCAAGTCGCCTTGCGAAGGGAAGTTTAGGAACTTCGTGCTGAAGTCGAGGATGCCAAGGCCGTTACGAAGAGGAAACTCGATAAGGTGACTCGCACCTTGAAGGCAATCTTGTGCTGCTTGCAGGATAAGGGTGCTCCTCCTCCATCACCCGACTCAGACTAGCGATGATTTCTGATGTTGTTGTTAGTAGTTAGTCATTTCCTGCTTTTGTTGTGTAAGCCTGATAAGGCTAGTGCTTTGCTTATGTTGCTGTTGTAATTTTAACTGCCTTAGTTCCCATGTATTTCACGTCATGATGCTTGTAAGGAGATATCCCTTGTATTGTGACAATTTTGATTAAATGAAATGCATGGAATACCTTTGACTCCTAATGTGAATGATTACGGTGTGTTGTGCTATTAAGATTGACAAGGTTGCGTCCTATTTTGAATATAGGGAATGCCGCCGAAGACTATCCGGAGCACAGCTCGGCTTGTATTGGGTGAGCCTATAGATCAGGATCCTTCGCAGTCGGATACTCATGCGGACCCTGCTGTGTGCCCGATTCCTGAGACAGTGCACGCGTCTCAGCCTACTGTTGGTCCTACAGTTGGACCACCGCCGTTCACACCGCCTGTCAAAGAGCCGTACCGCGTATCTTCTTCGGCGCAGTACACGCCACAACCTGCTCCACCTCCAGACAGATTTGAGCAGATGATGGCTATGATGCAGCAGCAGCAACAGCTCCTGACTACCATTGTGGGGACACTAGCCCAGGGTGGGGGTGTGACTCCACCTGCACCACCTGCGCATCCAGCTGAGGATGCTGATACATATGCCCAGGATGGGGGCATGGCTCATCCTGTACCACCTGCTTACCTTGCAGGGAATGCCGCATATACACGGGGCTTGTTAGAGCGATTCCAGCGCTTACGGCCTCTCACTTTTACCGGTTCTCATAGACCCGAGGAGGCCGAGTATTGGCTCGACCGTGTGTCGAAGATACTGCGGATGCTTCATTGCACAGAGGCCGAGCAGGTAGAGTTGGCTACGTTCCTGTTTGAGAGAGAGAGGCCAGCTTGTGGTGGGATAGAGTATTGCGTACCGTTGCCGCTGACTTTATATGGACATGGGCAGTGTTTGAGTTCCGCTTCCACGAGAAGTATTATCCCCAGACGTACAGGCATGACCGGGAGAATGAGTTTCTCCGCCTCAGATAGGGAGCCATGACAGTCACAGAGTATGAGCATCAGTTCACGGAGTTGGGCAGATACGTCCCGACTATTTTGGCTGATGAGTAGATGCGCATACGACGCTTTTCAGAGAGTTTGCGACCGGATATTCGGTCGAAGATGTGCTGTGTGAGCATTCCCTCTTATGCGGAGCTGATTCACATGTCCATGCGGGCAGAGCAGGATGTGGATCGACTTACGCGATCTCGTGGCCCTGTTGCTCCTAAGCCACGACCAGACTTGCTAGACAGGCCCTTCGCAGGCAAGAGGCCTCGTGTCGACCCTCCTACTCGGGCTCTAGCGCCAACACCATCGTTTCGGCGCCCCGGGTTATCATGTACAAACTGCGGGAGGTCGGGCCACTTAGCGCAGAGTTATTTTTCCAGGATGCGGGATAGTGGGTTCTCGCCACCGCAGAAGATCGACCATGCACGTCCACAGGCGATATCAGCACCGCCTATACGGTTGGCTCCTACGCACCCTTCCTTCAGACCTCCAGTATCGCAGATCAGGCAGCCTCTACGGTGCATGGCGCAGCGGCCGAACCGGCCACAGCAGGCACGGGTTCATGCATTGACAGCTGAGGCAGCTGCGACACCGACTTCTCAGCATTCGGCCTTCGAGGTCACTGTCCATATTGGAGGTATTCCTATTCTCGTGATGGTGGACACTGGATTCACGATTTCATTGATATCACGTGCTATAGTCAGGCATCTTGGACTGCCGACTATTACTATGGATGGGGTGCGAGTTTATACAGCTCACGGGTCCTTTACAGAAGCCACCTAGATGTATGAGGGTTGTTTGGTGGATTTGGGGGGCAAGACGATGGCTCTAGATCTCGTCGTCGACCCTGCTCTTGTTTATCTCAACGTCATTCTTGGCATGGATTGGTTGACTGCAGCGAGGGCCGAGATTGACCGCGAGACACGTATAGTGACTGCGTACGAGCCAGAGGGAGCATCCTTCACGTTTTTAGTGCAGGTAAATCTCCCATTCCGCATACTTAGCTACGCTACTATACTGCGAGACGCTGGTGCCTAGATACTTGAGCATACGCCAGTCGTTTGCGAGTTTGGGGATCTGTTCATGAAGATCCCTGGTTTGCCGCCTAGACGAGAGATCAATTTCACTATCAATTCGGTTCCTGGTTCCTCGCCCATCTCACTGCCGACGTATCGCATGGCACCGTGTGAGATGGAGGAGTTGAGGATGCAGATTGATGGTCTGCTGGAGTTTGGCCTTATACGGCCTAGTGTGTCTCCTTGGGGAGCACCAATTCTATTCGTGAGGAAGAAGGATGGTTCGATGCGATTGTGTATTGATTATCGCAGGCTGAACCAAATCACGGTGAAGAACAAGTACCCTTTACCCAGGATCGATGACTTGTTTGATCAGCTGAGAGGAGCGCAGTACTTCTCAAAGATTGATCTTCAGTTAGGATATCATCAGTTACGCGTCAAGGATGAGGACGTGCAGAAGACAGCATTCAGGACCAGTTTTGACCACTACGAGTTCCTTGTGATGTCATTCGGTCTCACAAACGCACCAGCCGTGTTCATGGATCTGATGAACTGGGTATTTCGGCCTTTCCTCTATCGATTCATCGTTGTGTTCATTGACGACATTTTGGTATACTCCAGGAGTCGAGAGGAGCATGAGGAGCACTTGCGTTTGGTCCTGGATACGCTTAGACAGCATCAGTTGTTCGCACAGTACAAGAAGTGTGACTTTTGGAAGCAGGAAGTGAAGTTCCTGGGACACGTGGTGTCCAAGGATGGCATGGCAGTTGACCTGTCTAAGGTTGCTGCGGTTCAGGACTGGGAGCAGCCTGGTTTTATCACTGAGCTGAGGAGTTTCTTGGGTCTCGCGGGCTACTATCGGTGCTTCATACAGGACTTCTCGAAGATCGCGAGACCCTTATCTCAGTTGACATGGAAGGACGTAAAATTTGCCTGGAATGACAAGGCGGAGTCAGCTTTTCAGGAACTGAAGGATAGACTTACGTCCGCCCCTGTGCTAGTATTGCCAGATCAAGGGGTTAGATACACTATATACACTGACGCGTCTAGCGTTGGTCTGGGTTGTGTCCTTATGCAGAGGGACAGGGTAATTTCATATGCCTCAAGACAATTAAGGAAGCACGAGGAGAATTACCCTACACACGACCTAGAGTTGGCAGCCGTCATATTCGCACTGAGACTCTGGAGACATTACCTCTATGGAGAGGAGTTCGAGCTCTTTTACGACCACAAGAGCCTCAAGTACATATTCACGCAGCGAGACTTGAATATGAGGCAGCGGCGATGGATGGAGACGTTGAAGGACTTCAAGTTTGAAGTCTCTTACCATCCTGGGAAGGCGAACCTTGTGGCTGACGCGTTGAGCCGCAAGAAGGCGATAGAGCTTGCGGCTCCGCTGATGGTTGTTGAGTGGGATATGGTTGAGTTTTTGCGAGAATTTGAGCAGAAACTCACCGTAGAGGAGCCGTATGAGTTTATCGCACATGTGCAGGTGCGATCTCAGATCGATGACCGGGTCATCGAGGCGTAGAGGGACGACGCGCATCTGACTGAACTTCGAGAGTAGGCCAGTGATGATGCAGACGCCGAGTGGCGAGTTGGTATGGATGGGGGCTTACGTTATCGTGGCTACCTATGCGTCCCAGATGTCCCTGACTTGAGACGAGAGATTCTCGAGGCTGCGCATTGTATTAGACTAGCGATGCATCCAAGAAGTATGAAGATGTATCGTGACGTGAAGAGGACTTATTGGTGGGAAGGTATGAAGACCCACATAGCTGAGTTCGTGTCCCGTTGTCTCACTTGTCAGCAGGTGATGCTAAGATCTAGGAGGCAGAGCCAGACTTTGATGAGGACCAGGACGAGTTCTCGTACATGCAGTACCATGATGGCTTTGCTTAGGTGACCTGGGTTGACGGGACTTCATAGTGGGACTCTTTTGGACATTTATTTCTATCATTTACATGTATATGAGATTCAGTGATGTATTCACACTTTAGTGACAGTTGAGATCTACTTTATTTTTCCATACAGTGATATATATATTCTTTAGTCTTCCGCTTGCTTTTATCACTGGATCTGGAGTATGAATTGCAGTTTTGATATACTTTTACTCATGTGAATGCTTTAACTCAGACAACATTGAATCATAATCATTTTGTTGCATAAGTGACGGTCTGAAACTCGGGAGTTGAGTTTATACACGACCCCCGATTTTCAGGGTGTTACAAGTTTGATCCGAGGTTTCAGGGTATTATAGCACCATTGATTCTACAAGTTTTGGATCTTGTAGAATGTATTTAAAGCGGTCAGGGACAATTTCATAGCTACTCCAGCGTAGCGCTAGCTAACTTATGCTTAGTTTTTAAAGGAATTAATCCTAAGTGATTTCTTTGGCTATGGAATTGGGTTCTGAGTGACTTCCCAGGTGTTTTAGTTGACCCATTGCCTAAGGACGTCTAATCCCAGGTTGGCAAAAATCCGAGGTGTTACAATCTACCCCCCTTAAAACACAATTTCGTCCCCGAAATTGGCGAAGGGTAAGGAGTATCTAGCAAGACTTCAGTCTTGACATTCTAAGGAGGGGTCAATCCTATTTAATGACTTAACCGTACATATAGCCTAAATCAAATGTTTCGATCTTGGGCCAGTGGGGAAGAGGCCAACCACACTTCCGCTGTGCCACTCTGATCGAACGGTTGCCTTGGCTGACCTAACTAGATTGGACTCAACACGTTCTACCCCCCTTAAAACTTGGTTCTACTTAAAGAATCTTTGCATCGATTCGTATATCGGAACGAGGCGCAACTTAGGGACTATCCTTGACATGAATTAGGAAACAACCTCTCATTACAGTGGCCTTCCTTGATTAGCGATGCGTTCTATGGCATTGGTACCTATGGTTGTAGAAATAGGCCTACTTTCTATTGGCTAGATGTCCTCAACATTTCCCAAAGGTAAAGCAATAAGTTTTGGTTGTAGGTGGTCGAGCCAACACGGAAGAAAAGTTGTGTAGTAGGTCTGAGCCGGATACATAGACTTTCTGTCTAGCCAGGACAAAAGATTTATTGTATCAATTCTTAATCCGAGTCGATGCCGATCTTCTACTTGATCAGAGCATTGGATTTATTGGTAACCACTAGGATTAAGAAGTCGATTTAAACCGCAAATACATCGCTTACATGCAGTTCCTTTACTCCGCGTTCCCGAATGCAATAAGCCCTTGGGGAAAGCAATTCTAAGGGTGTGTTGGTTTATTCTAAGTTCGACTTGAGGGATTTATAAATATTTCCCAAGAGTGAATGGTTCTAAGTTACATAAGCTTCCTGAGAGTTACTAAAGGAGCCTAGGAATGTTATGAGGATCTACCCAAGGAAGGGAGTCTCATTCCAACCAAATCTAACCTGCTATTCCTTAGCATATACAGGCTTTACACTACTTAAGGTAACTAGTAGACTAGTCTGTAACCTACAGCCTAATGGAACAACATTCTTAGTCCCATGTCGGGATTAGAAGTGGCATGCTTGGTAGGAGGTGGGGTGGGATAAAAACTAATTTTGTAGGCTTAATCCCAAGATTTTCGATATGGCTGTGGAAACCATAGGATACACCCAAACTAGGGACAATACCTTACAGCGAACAAAACGGCATGCATTCCATTTAACCATATTCGGATATATTAAGCCCAAACCACAACACAAACATTCACATAACAAGCCAAAAAAATGCCATGCATTTCATTAAATCAAGATTGCCACAATATAGGAGACATATTCTTACATGTACCATGACAAGAAATGCATGGGAGCTAAGCCAGTCAGCTACTACAGCAACATAAGAAAACTACGAGCCTTATCAGGCTTTCACACAAAAAGCAGGAAATAACTAACTACAACCCGCGATATCTGGATCTAGATCACTAGTCTGAGTCAGGCGATAAAAGAGGAGCACCCTTATCCTACAAGCAACACAGGATAGCCTTCAAAGTATGAGTCACCTTGCCAAATTTTTTCTTCATGACGACCTTGGTATCCTTAACCTCGGCCCGAAGTTCCTGCACTTCTCTTCGCAAGGCGACCTGACTCTCCTCAATTCGGGCAATGTGATAATCTCTAGTAGCCTGAGTAGAAGGAGGAGGGCTCTTATCAGTATCCTAAGCCTCCTCTTCTACCTTTTCCTGGATTCTTCCTCTACTTCCGCTCCAGGTTCTCCCTCACTTGGATACTCTTCGTCATCAAAATCGCCCTCGCTATCCTCATTAAGCTGATTCTCACGATACTGAGACCCGATCTTCATTTTGACCATGGTAGACTCATCAATGCAGTGAATCGGAACTGACAACTCCGGCCCAAGTCTGTAAGAAAACTCAAGCGCGATCTTGCTGCCCAAACTGAAAAAAGGAGATCTAGGTGTTGTAAAGGGATGCTTCAAGCTCCCCTAGGCTGGATTTTCAAAAAGAAAAGAGAAGGAAAAAGGAGAATGGAGCTCCACACAATTTCAGCCACAAATGGAGGTTGTAGGAGCTCCAACGGATGAGATCGGAGAGGGAGAGGGTTGCTAATCACTTGGAGGTATGGGATAGGGTCGTTTTTAGCAATGGGAGGATTTGGGAGTGATTTGGGGTCGCGGTTTTGAGATGGACAGCAAGAAAAATGAAAATGGGAACCTGGGAGGGGCTGTTTGTGAAGGAAGTACCCTTTTTAGGGGTTTTCGACGGACGGCCCACACATGGGAGGGGTGCCCTACCCAAAATAACCCGTGCGCCCAAATTTTATAGCAAGTGGGGCCCACCGATCGGCGATGGCATCGCCGACCGGTGGTGCATCCGGCCGGTCTGGCCTGGTGGGCTGGGTCCCCCTACCCTGGAGGTCCCAGATATATATGGGCCCCACCCTAGTTCATTGTAAATTGGCGTAGGGAGGCCCAAACATCCATTTGGGGCTTTCCGGGGCCAATATGTAAACCTGAATGCAACCCCCTATCATGCAGCATATGATTTTGGGGTAGAAGGAGCTAATACATCCATCTAGCCCATTAGTTTCTAAATATTACAAACTTAGAATGGCCTAATGGCCAGTTTTCATAAAATTTTACTATTCACTGTAAAATTTTTTCAAAGTATGATTTATATCATTTTCACATTAGGATCAATGCTTAATATGAAAAGGATAAGAAAGAATTGAATAATGGAGTGGTGAGAGGAAGAATTTTGAAGAATTTAGGTGAAACGGGGTTTTTAAGCCCTAGCGATTGAATGTAAGGGTTGTGGTTTCTCCACAGCCCAAGGATTCACATTTATGAGTTTAAAACCATTTAAAGAACATCTCAACCCACCTACTTACAACCTAGGAGCTACTTAGGTCGCTTCACGCGACTCTAGATGCGTTACGGACTCGATCGATACGAATAGACTTCGCCTATTGGCGAATATGCGATCCTATAAGTGTTTCTAAACCTTTCTCACACCTACCTAAGTCAAAGGAAGCGACAGCGTGCGTCGCGTGACCATAACCCAGGCCCGGTATAATCTCATCCATGCTCTGATACCATCTGTAACATCTCGAAAATCGGGGGGTCGAGTAAAAACTCCACTCCCGAGTTCCAGAACATCACTTATGCAAAATAAATGTATATGATTGAATGTTGTCTGTGTTAATGTATTAAACATGAGTGGGATTAAGCCAAAACAACATATCATACTCTAGAGACAGTTAAATTTACAAGCAGAAGACTATGATAGTATTTATAACATATATAAACTGTTGTATGTCTCCTGAGTGTGAACATGTTACCAGGTTATATACATACATGTATGCTCCAAAAGTAAACAAAAAGAATATACATGAGTGCTCTAAAAATATAAAATAACAAGTGTCAAGGTAACAAATCAACCTCCCTGTAATCCCGTCAATCAAAACACGCATAAAGAAGGGATCTTCCTCATCATCATCAAGTCCAGCTCTGCTTCTCAAGCAGCGCCATCATCTGCAACTCAAAATAGGGACTGGTGGGTGTCCGGAAACACCATCCCATAACGTGGGAGTGAGTAGCTAACTCAGTGGAATAATAGAGCAAGGATTAGCATGTTCTCAAATCAATCATGCGATAATAGTAAAGCAGTAAATCAAACATTCCTAATACTGTTGTTAATGCGATATGACATGACATGATGGATGCCCTCACCGACATTCTCCCTCATACGGCACCATCTGCGTCCACGGCATGCTTGCGTACCGCTCAGTGCTCCACATCTTCCAGGCACATGCAATGTGATGGTGATATGATTACCAAGTTATTATTAGTCCTTTTCATACAGCAATATTGGGAAACTAAGGTACTTCCCTTATATCAATCCCAACACAGATCCTGTCTAGGGTCGTCACTCCTAGTAATCTCATACGATGTATATTTCGTAGGTCGCTGCAAGGGCTGTCAGGGCTGTTGCTCGCACTCGTTGCACCGCTCCCCCATCACCTTATCAATACAGGCCTACTGTACTCTCATTGCTACGGAAGGGTCGTCACCTCCCGTAGACTCAGAATACGCTTGCGGTCACTACAAAGGACTCGTCGCCTGATCAGTGTAGGCCGACAGCACGAATATAGTGTCCCATACCACCATAATCTGCTCACTAGTCATAGGTGCTCACTGGTCACTACGGGGAGGTTTGTGGCCCCAGCGTAGGCCGACAGCTCGACCACGGTGTCCCATACCACCATGCCCAGCTCATGAGTCTTTATGGATCAAGGTGTCACGGTTAAAAGGGTTTACAGTGGTAAGTTCAGTACCTTAGGTTCAAGCAGTTATGACTCATATAAGGTGAACATACAATGGCCAGTTGGGTTACTTGACGGGCTCGACTAGCACGAGCGCATCTCAATTCGAACGACATGAAGTGCGTAAAACACCTCGTGTGGCCTAACCACTGCCGCCAACTCCAAAACACGGCTCGCGTTCATCGACGCGTCGTTCGTGGCAAAGATAAGCCAACCACGACTTTACTCGGTTGCCGACTGCCTGGACTAGGTATAGTCCCAAACAATTATGAATCCACATCAGCAATCATATAAGAGTATTGGAAATGAAATACAACAATGTGAGCATGTTAACACATGTTATAACATACAACTTAGGTAAATCATCTAACACATGCATTTCATACATATAATGAAATCATGCATATAGCTAACATGTAGGACATCATTTACATCAGCATATTAATTGAGAATTCAATCTCAAACTAATTCATAACACCATTTAATTCAATACATACTAATACAAGCATTTATACAAACACTTAAACTACACACTTAAGTCTACATATAGTATGTCGACTCAAAGTACGCATTTAGGCGAATCTCTTTGCCAAACTAATTATGCACGCATTCCTAGTATCCTAATGTGACAAGAAGCCATGTCAATCACATCAGCAAAATATGGATGAAAACAGTATTTCCTACAAATGACTAAAATGCCCTAAATCTCATATTTTTCGTCGGCTTACGAAACAGGAAACGGACAACATGTTGTACATGTCAAATGGCGTTGCCGTCGATAATCTACTATTAAACGACATTGAAAGCGTTGAAAACAGTCAATCAAAGTGTCTAAAATCTGCACCTTTTCTCCTATAGGTGTATTGATTCGAACGGAGCGTGTACGCTTCGTCTATGGTAAACCGGGAACCTATTTTACAAGATGCATCAACTACCGTGCTAAGGAACCAAAGGAACCTTAAATCAGCAAGTATTTGGAGTATTTTCTTACCTATAATCGTGACAAAATTACCGGGAGAGTGATTGGAGTGCGTCGCTTAAGCACGTACAGCAGCAGCATCAGGTGGCAGGAAGATCTCTCCCACCTTCTCTCACAAACTCTCACTTTTTCTCTCGCTCTTGCTAGGGTTTCTAGCAAATTCGGATGGGTGAGAGAAGTGAGGGTTTAAGCCCCTGATATAACCTAATTTCTTCCCAAATTAGGCTTGGGAACAATATTTACTTGGGGTCTAACCAAATCGGGGCTGTTTCGGCCCAAAAAGGTATTTCTAGAGGTTCCCTGGCCGAACGCGGTCGGACTTAAGCTCGTGCATACTAGATCTAGCACACATCATGTTTTCAGACTGGTAGAGTTCCCAGATCGCACGTGGCGGTCTAGTTTCAGTTCAGCGGTCATCGCACTTAGATCAGGTCTACAAGTCTCGTGATATGAAATAGAAATTTTTCCCGATCCGAGGGTGTAATTTGGCTGAATTCTAATGGTCAGAATGCTTTATACTAACGCGCCAAGTCATGTGCCAGATTTGAATTTTAAATTCCAAATCTAGCCCTATTCTCACGCTCTTCACTCCAGGCTCAATGAAATAGCCTCTGAATGTCGGTTGGACTTGATTTTCGAAATGATTGTCAGGTCCAGCCAAGCGGTCATAACGGTCTAAGATGGTAGATATCGAACTTCTGACGCGTGGTCTAAATCCAATACAAAGTTTCAAAGAGTTCCTGAGAGCAAACTGGTTTAGAGTTTGATCCGAGGTTTCATGGTATTATAGCACCATTGATTCTACAAGTTTTAGGTCTTGTAGAACGTATTTAAAGTGGTCAGGGACAATTTCACAGCTACTCCAGCGTAGCGCTAGCTAACTTATGCTTAGTTTCTAAAGGAATTAATCCTAAGTGATTTCCTTGGCTATGGAATTGGGTTCTGAGCGACTTCCCAGGTGTTTTAGTTGACCCATTGCCTAAGGACGTCTAATCCCAGGTTGGAAAAAATCTGGGGTGTTACAAAAGATCTCGGTGCTGAATCTACCTCGGGTGTCTCAGCTGTAAGCGCATGAACCCGAGCCTGCTGTGGACGGTTCGGTTGAGGTACCATGGGCCGTTGTGGCGGCCTGAAGCGAGGAGAAAATGGCCTAAAAGATGGGTGAACTGGTGTTGATCGAAGGGGTGGTGCCGATATGGCCTGAGGGAACGACAGTTGATCCTTTGGGGCGGCGAGAATCCACTGTCCCTCATCCTAGTGAAACAACTCATCTCAGTGTGGCCTGACTTCTTCTAGTAGTTGCACCACATGTCTAGTCACCTCACAGGGGCAGGAGATGCCATGAGCTTCGGTGGTGAGTCTACACGAGGCCTCTTACTAAGGAAAGGCCTGCTCGAAAAGTCAAGTAGCGCCCTAGGAGCCATTGGTGCTCGCATACGGGACAACCTGTCCCCATCCTGCTCAACTCGCAGGGACATGCCCACCAACTCGGCATAAGAAGAGATGCTCGCACAACACATCTTCGAGAGGATCTCAGGCTGCAGACCCTTTGAAAAATGCCGCATCTGCATCGGCTGATCACTTAGAAGCAAAGGAGCATACCTGCCCAGCTTTGTAAGCTGGTTCTCATACTCCGTCACCAACATCCCTCCCTGACGGAGGTGAAGGAACTCACTCTCCTTCTCATGTCGGTTAGTAACTGGGAAATACTTCTCATGGAAGTGAGTCTCAAACGCCTCCCACGTCCACATAAATCCCTTTGCAACTGTGCGGAGAACACTATCCCACCATAAACTGGTCTCCTTCTTAAACATGAAGGAGGCAAGCTCGACCTGCTTCGCCTCAGAACAGTGAAGCGGCCTCAGCATCTTAGAGATGCGGTCAATCCAGTACTCGGCCTCCTCGGGTCTGTGAATACCCACGAAAGTGGGAGGGCGCAAGCGCTGGAATCGCTCAAATGTGCCGCTGGCACTAGCGTTCCCAACAGGGTGCATAGGTGAAGCAGGTGGAGTCGCCCCCATCGTCTGAGCAAAGATGCCCGCCATGGAGGTCAAGAACTGCTGCTGCTACTGCTGCTGGATCTGCTGTTTTTGCATCAACAACATCAACTCCTCTAGCCTATTAGGAGGCAGAGCGGACTGAGATGCATGCAGAGTCGACGTAGACGCACGGTGCTACTCAGGAACTGAAGGTGTGACAGGTGGTACTACAGATGGTATCACAGGAGTCGGCCCAACAGTGAGGCCAGAAATCGGCCAAAAATATGGCATAGAATCAGGATGAGATGGGCCCGAACAGGGGTCCGTGTGGCTATCGCTTAAGGGAGGGGCCCCGTCAAGCGACACGCCCAAAGAAAGACAGGGCGAAGTCCTCGAGCCCTTAGGTGGCATACCCTACATACAGCAGTGGGTGCAACCAGTGAGATTAAACATACACACAATCCATCCATATAACATTCACATCTCAACTCAAAAAAACAACATGCAATTCATTTAACAAAATTGTCACAATACACGAGATGTAACATTACATGGATCGCGACAGAGAATGCATGTGAGCTATTACAACCAAACTTCAAACACTAAGCTTCAAACACTAATATAACTACCAAACTATTACGCCTTTAAAGGATACATACAAGAACAAGCAACAAAACAAATAAACAACGACTACATAAAGGACTATTCGTCGAAATCTGGCGATGGAGGAGGGGCACCCTTATCCTACAGGCAGCACAGGATAGACTTCAAAGTATGAATTACTTTCTTAAACTTGTGTTTCACGAGGCCCCACAGATCATTAATATCTTTTCGTAGGGTGGCCTGGCCCTCCTCAAGTCTAACTAAACGGGCTTCCCTATCAGCCCAATCAGGATCATGCTCTCGAGTCACAGGAGGAGGACTCTCATCCGTATCCTGGGCCTCCTCTTCTTCTTCGTCCTACTCTTCTTCTTCTTCTATTTCAGCTCCACCTTCTTCATCACTCTCATCCTCTTCGCTTTTTGTCTCATCCTCGCTCTCTTCCAGTAGGTCTTCTCGTTGCCAAGGCCCGATATCCATATGATTGAGAGTAGTCTCGGTGATGTAATGGATCGGCGCTGGCAATTCCGCCCCAAGTCTGTAACCAAACTCAAGTGCAATCCTGCATATGAGTCGGCCGAATGGGAGGGAATCAGTCCTTCTATTAGAATGTGCGAAAAGGATTATCTGTCACAAGACATATGTAGGCACACACAACTTCTCTCCCTGTCCCACCTGGTACAGAAAATCCACCATCAGGTGAGCGTATTCACTGCAGTTGCTCCACTAGAGGTAAACGTTGAATGTGCAGATGTGGTGAAGCAAGCAAAAGTCGTCCATCATATTGGTTGCTAAAAGGCTTTTATTAGGCTGTCATTCAACCAGACGACCACAAAGGAACCGTGTGCGACGATCCCTTTCACTTACACTACTCAGATTCTTCTCACTTGCATGAACCTCGCTAAGTGGCACATTCAGAAGCCGAGATATGAAAGCAACGTTGATTGTGACCTCTCGATCTCTTCTAAATGGAATCTTAAACTGCAAGGGCTCCAATGTTGGCTCTCGAATGTGGGCATAGAAAGCTCGGACTGTACCCACATTTGCACGATGCTCACCCTCAAATAGCGGACCCCACTTAGCTTCTACGAGGCGCTCGAACAAAAAAAATTCTCCAACTAGCCGCGCATCTATATGAGCTTCAAAAAGGACCCTACGCCCCTCATAGACTCTATTAGACAACTCCGCCAACAAAGCCCTTCCTATGGGAGCATGGGAATCTAGATCCTGCTTCGTCTGCAACTCTCGAGTGGTGCTTAAACTCGCGATGACACCTCTCAGCCTCCTTGAATGGGTTGGACGACTAGGCCCAGCTTCATCTACGAAAGCTCTCTTCTTCCCCATGAAAGAGAGAATGGTGAAAATGGAAAATATGACTGTAACAAGCTCGAATAGGGCCATGGAAAATGAAAGAAATAAGAAGAATGGGATGAGATAGAGGGTTCCCACGAATTTGAGACTCAAGGTAGGGATTTGAGTGCTCAAATGGAAAGAAAAGAAAGGGAAATCAGCAATGGAGGTGGGTTTTGAAATGGGTAGGGTGAGAGTGCACGAAAATGGAAGAAGAAAGGGTTTGGAGAGGGATTTTTATGGAGTTTTTGAGGGTTTCTTTAAAAAAGGAAAGCTAGGGAGGGTAGGTTGTGAAGAGAGGATGAGATAGGGGTCTTTAAAATTAAACCCCCATGGATTAGTGGGCCACACTCGCCCGGATTGGCCTGCTGGGCGGCGAGGCCTCCCCGAACCCAAGAGTCCCTCGCCGGTCTCTGGACTATCCGGCGATGGCTTGCCAGTGGGGCGAGGTTTTCCCCCCCACCCCAAAGTCCAAAAACATGTGCGCCCGACCTTGGGTCCCCTTGGAAGTTCCCCGATTGAGCCCGTACTCTGTTTCAACTTATTTCGAGTCATTTCGAATAGAATCTGATGTATATTCACATTAACCAATTTTAAATGGCTGAGATGGGACATAATACAATCTAAACCCATCGATTAACAGTCTATAAGTGGTTTAGGGTCATTTTGTGTGATCAGGAGTGTGAACGGACTCGATCTCGGCGATTGTTTACAGTAATCCTTCTCCAATTGGTGAAACTGAGAATCCTAAATGTGTTTCTAAATTTTTCTTGCACCCTCCTACATTATATTGGTGTCAGCGTATGTAGTATGACCAGAACTCAGGTCCAGTTTAATCCAAATCATGCTCTGATACCAACTTGTAACGCCCTAAAATTTGGGGGTCGAGCATAACTCAGTTCCCGAGTTCCAAAACATCACTTATGCAACATTTTTTATGATGGATGAATGTTTTCTGTATTAGTGCATACAACATGAAATAGATTAAGCCAAAATAGAAAACATAAACTAGGGACAGTTAGAATATGCAAGCAGAAGATAAAAGAAATATATATACCAATATAAGTACCCAAGATATGTATGCTCTGCCAGGTCATAATTACAAGTATTGTCTCAAAATACAAATATCCCAAAATTTGATAGACCACTACAAACATAGCCCTGAATCCCAGTCAATCAGGACATGGCTCACATGAACTCGCTTGAGAACTGCATGAAGGAGAACGCCTCCTCATCATCCTCATACTCCTGCTCTGCCTCGAGTGTCACATCATCACCTGCAGCTAAGTCAGAGTCTGGTTGGTGTTTAAATACCCTCCCAGAACGTGGGAGTGAGTGATCAACTCAGTGGAACTATACAGCAAAGGTTAACATGTTATCAATTCAATCAAGCAGTACAATCAAACATGTCCTAGATACTCTTGCTAATACAAGGATGATATGAGGTAATGATGCATGCCCTCGCCTGCACTCCCTCTTGTGACAACATCTAAAGATCACGGCATGAATCACTACCACTGTGCTTTACACCAACACCAATGACACATGTAGTGCCATGTTATGAGCATGATTACCAAGTTCTTATTAGTCCTTTTCATACAGTAGGATTGGGAAGCTAAGGTACCTTCCTTATATCAATACTCAAAGAATGATCCATTCTAGGGTCATCAGTCCTAGTAAATCTCATACGATGTTATAGTTCTAAATCACTGTAAAGGGCTTGTCACTAATCAATACAGGTCTAGTTATACCCTAGGTACTATAAGAAGGCTCGTTGCCTTAATACAGTTTCAGTGTATGCTCGAGGTCACTACAAAGGGCTCATCACCAATCAATGTAGGCCGACAGCACGAATACAGTATCCCATACCACCATATTCGGCTCACGAGTCTAGGTTGCTCACTAGTCACTACAGGGAGGCTCGTCGCCCTAGCGTAGGTCGACAGCTCGACCATGGTCTCCCATACCACCTTGTCCGGCTCATGAGTCTTAGTGGATCGAGTTACCAAGGTTAATAGGGTTTCACTGGTGAGTTCAGTACTTTAGATTTAAACAGTAGCGTCCAAACATGGTGAACATGCATCAGTCAATCGGGTTAATTGATAAGCTCGACTAGGATGATCGTACATTGAGTTGATCGACATGAAATGCATAAGCACTCCGTGTGGCCTAACCACTGTCGAACATCCCAAGTACGGATCGGATACGTCAAACACATCCTGCATGAAGAAAACAACCTCCTGCATGAAGAAAACAACCTCAACCACCAGTCCGAGAACTGTTACCGATTATCTAGATTGTGATATAGTCCTAATCACATGCAATCACGATAATGAATATTTAAATCAAATCCTACAATCATACGAACATGTTATGGAATATAACTTAAACATAAATACACAGTACATGGAGCAAATTATACACATAATTAACATGAATAATTAGGCTAAACAATTCATGGAGGAAATCATACACACAAGTAAGGTAGTTATGATTTGTATCTCAATTACCTTATAAACCACACTTTACTAACTACTAACCTATTCAGACATTTTCACAAACACTTAGACTACACGTTTCAACATACATCACGTATGTCAGCCATATTACGTATTAGGGAAAATCCTTTTGCCAAGGAGTTGTCACATACACATCAATCATATACCTACGACAATTAATCATGGCAATCATAACATCCAATTCCAGATGCATACAAACATTTCAACAAACACATGAAATACTCTATTTACAACATAGGTTATACATATACATAAAATGAAACAGTAGCGCATTTAGCATGTGTAATAGCACCCACGACAGTAATAAATCATTATCTAACTTTGAAAGTCTAGAAAACCATAACCTAAACATATATATTCCGCACCTTAAACTGGAAAATGCGTAACGGATATGATTTAGACAATAAGTCTTCGTCAACGGTGGATTGACAACTTAGAATATGAAATAGGTTAGCTACACCATTACTTAGACTATTGGAAACCCTAGAACAGGTTAGGGTTAGGATTTCTTACTTATGTATGGTATTAGAATCGCCAGAATAACGATTTAGATAGGTGGATTAGGCACGTATCGAGGCAGGGTAGAATCCCTGGGAAAATCTCCAACTTCTCTCTCACTTTCTCTCTCTTTTCTCTCTCTTACCTTAGCTAGGTTTTAGAATTAATTTGTGATTTGAGAGAGGGTGTTTAAGGTCCTTATATAGGCCTAGAACTGACGAAAATAGTCCTAGGGCCATTGTATACTTAGGTTATAATAAATCGAGCTTGTTTCGATCCAAATGAGCATTTTTGAAGGTCCCTTTACTGAATGCGGTCACACTTAAACTCACAAATATTGGATCTTGATCAATTTAAGTTTTTAGTCCGATCGGGTTTCCAGATTGACCATGGTGGACTAGTTTCAGTTCAACGGTCACCGAAACTCGATCAGGGCTACAAGTACATTGGCATGTGTGGGCCATCTTCCCTGATCTGAGAGTGTATTTAGGTCAGAATCCAATACTTAGAACACTTATAATTGGTCCGCAAGTGACATGACTCAGATTACTTAAATTCATATTTAATTTCTAAATATATTCACTTTTCTTACACACTTCACTCCGGACCCAAGAAAATAGTCTCAGGACATCATCTAGACTTAATTTTTGAGGTGATTGTCAAGTCCAATTAGGCGGTCATAATTTTCAAAGTTTGCCACTATCGAACTTTCGACGTGCGGTCCAGGTCCGATACGGAGTTTCAATGTGCTACCGAGAGCAACTGGGTTTATAGTTGGATCCAAGATTTCAAGGTAATGTAGCGTTACTAATTCTATAGGTTTTCAATCTTGTAGATCATATTGAAAGTAATTGGTGCTAATTTCATAGGTAATCTAGTTTAGTGCATTCTCATTAAATTTCTAAAGGATTTAGTCTTAAGTGATTTCTGCTTGAGGTGGTACTCGGGTCTTCGTACTGATTTTTCCAGGATGTTACATGTTTTTTATGTTGATAGATGCTAGCCCCTTTTTATATCAAACCCCTGTTTGATGGGCTGTGTTAAAGATGATTGGGTTTTTGTACCTATGTTATGTGGGTAAGAGCAATTGGAGTCTAATGGAATGGATCAGCTGTAACGCCCTAAAAATTGGGGGTCGAGCATAAACTCCACTCTCGAGTTCCAATGCATCACTTATGCAGCATAGATAATGATGAATGAATGTTGTTTGCATTAGTGTATAAACATGACTGGGATTAAACCAAAACAACATATAATACTCTAAAGACAGTTTAATTTCGTAAGCGAAAGACTGTGATAGGTATATAAAATATATAAACTATTGTAGGTCTCCAGAGTGTGAACATGTTACCAGGTTAAATATATACATGTATACTCAAAAATGAACAAAATGAATATACATAGGTGTTCCTAACAGTGCAAAATAACAAGTGTAATGGCGTCTAATCAACATTCCTACGACCCCGTTGATCAGAACATGATCTCCAAAGACCCGCATGATAGTTGCATATAGGAAAAACCCTCCTCATCATCATAAAAGTCCGGCTCCACTTCGCAAGCATAGCCATCATCTGAAACTAAAACAGGGACTGGTTGGTGTTTCAAACACCGTCCCGTAACATGGGAGTGAGTGATAAACTCAGTGGAACTATACAACAGAGGTTAACTTGTTATCAATTCAATCAAGCAGTAATGATAAAGTAGTACAATCAAACATGTCCTAATACTCTTATTAATATAAGAATGGTATGAGGAAATGATGCATGCCCTCACCATAAACTCCCTCTTGTGACATCAACTAACGATCGTGGCATGAATCACTATGACTGTGCTCTACACCAACGCCAACGGTACATGCAGTGCAATGTCATGAACATGATTACCAAGTTCTTATTAGTCCTTTTTATACAGCAAGATTAAGAAGCTAAGGTACCTCCCTTATATCAATTCCTAAACAATGATCCATTCTAGGGTCGTCAGTCCTAGACAATCTCATATGATATTACTGTTCTAGGTCGTGGTAAAGGGCTCGTCACCAATCAATAAAGGCCTAGTATACCTTAGTTACTACAAAAAGGCTCATCGCCTGTTTGTAATGTTAAGGTATGCTCGAGGTCACAACACAGGGCTCACCACCAATCAGAGTAGGCCGACAACTCGAATATAGTGTACCATACCACCATAATTGGCTCACGAGTCTAGGTTACTCACTGGCCACTACGGGGAGGCTCGTCGCCCTAGCGTAGGCTAACAGCTCGACCACGGTGTCCCATACCACCATGTCTGGCTCATGAGTTTTACGGGATCAAGGTAACATGGTTAATAGGGTTTTATTGGTGAGTTTGGTACCTAAGATTCAAGCAGTAATGTCCAAACATGGTGAACATACATCGGTTAATCGGGTTAATTGACGAGCTCGACTAGGACAAGCACACATTGAGTCGATCGACATGGAATGTATAAGCACTCCGTGTGGCCTAACCACTGTCGAACATCCCAAGTACGACTCGGATTTGTTGAACACATCCTACGTGGCGAAAACAACCTTAGCCACCAGATCGAGAACTGTTACCGATTACCTGGACTGCGATACAGTCCCAACTATGGATAATCTCAATAATAGACAATTAAATCAATTCCTACATTCATATAAACATGTTGTGAAATATAACTTAAACATGGATATAGTACATGGAGGAAATCATATGCATAGTTAAATAGTTCATGGAGGAAATCATACACTTAAATAAACAGTTCATGGAGGAAATCATACACTTAAAAAAGGTAATTGAGATTCATATCTCAACACCCTTATAAATCACACTTTACTAAATACTAACTCATTCAGACATTTATACAAACACTTAGACTACATTATTCAACATACATCACGTATGTCGACCATATAGCATATTAGGTCAAATTCCTTTGGCAAGGAGTTATCGCATACATAACAATCATGTAATAACGACAATTAATCATGACAAGCACAACATCAGATTTCATATGCATACAGACATTTTAATAAACATACGAAATACTCTATTTACAACATAAGTTTTACATAGACGTAAAACAAAACAGATAGCGCATTTGGCATGTGTAATAGCGTCCACATCAATAATAAATCATTATCAGACATTGAAAGTCTTGAAAACCATAACCTAAATGTATATAGTCCACACCTTAAACCAGAAAACACATAACAAATATAATTTAGATGATAATTCTTTGTCTAAGACGGATACGCAACCTAAGGCATGAATTAGGTTAACTACATCAACACTTAGGCTATTCTAAGCTCCAAAATAGGTTAGGGTTTGATTGACTTACCCAAATATGGAATTAGAATCGCCGGAATAACGATTCAGATAGGTGGATTTGGTGTGTAGAGAAACTGGGAAGAATCCCAAGATGAAACACCAACTTTTCACTCACTTTCTCTCTCTTTTCTCTCTCTTATCTTAGCTAGGGTTTGGAAATTCGTATAGAATTTGTGAGAGAGAGTTTAAAGCCCTTATATAGGCTCAAAACTGATGGGAATGGCCTCAGGGCCAAGGTATACTTACGTTATGTCCAAATCGGGTCTGTTTCGATCTAACGAAGTATTTCTGGAGGTCTTCTTACTGAATGCGATCGGACTTAAGCTCACTAATATGGGATCTCGATCAAGTTAACTTTTCAGTCTGATCGGGTTTCCAGATCGACCGTAGTGGACCAGTTTCAGTTCAACGGTCATCGAAACTCGATCAAGGCCACAAATAGATTGACCTGTGTGGGCCATCTTCCCTGATCCAAGGGTGAATTTGGGTCAAATTTCAATGGTCAGAACATTTATAAATGGCGCGCAAGCGACACGACTCAGATTACTTAAATCCATATTTAATTTTATAAAAACCTTCACTTTCTCACACTCTTCACTCCGGACTCAAGAAAATTGCCTCAGGACATCATCTGGACTTAATTTTTGAGGTGATAGTCAACTTCAACTAGGCGGTCATAACTGTCTAAGTTTATCGCTATCAGACTTTTGACGTGGGGTCCAGGTTTGATACGAAGTTTCACGATCCTCTCAAGAGTAATTGGGTTTAGAGATTGATCCTAGGTTTCTAAATAATGTAGCATTAGCGGTCCTACTCATTTTGGGTCTTCTAGTTTATATTTAAAGTGGTTCAAGATAATTCTGCTGAGTATTCAGTTTAGTACTTAACCAAATTCTACCCTAATTATGGCAGAATACGGTCCTAGGGCTATTCTATGCCCCATTTTTCATACTTCTAGTAATTATATTATTTTAATTATTTTTATAATAGTTCATCATCAAGTTTACCCCGTCACCACCAAATTTCATGAGATTTTGTGTTGTAGAAAAATTCTAAACATTCCTGAAGCAGCAGCTGTCCGACAAGTGATTTTCGGACAGTTGTCACAACGACTTACTTTAAACTATATTAAATATTTTATTATATTTTTCACATATTTTTATGTAAAACTAGACTCATTTTAATTCAATTTAGTTTTTGAATTACCTAAATCTAAGTTATAAGGAGGGAGTTATGATTTTTCAAACTTTGATAAAATGTGCAGAAAAATACAGAAAATGGGCTGCCTAATTCGCTGTACGGACAAGGCCTTGCCAAACCGGCGAGCCCCTTGCCAGTCACTGGAAATTTGGGCAAGGGCTCACCCTATGGGCGATGTCTTCACCCCCCGGGGATGCTAGAAACATGTGGGACCCACCCCAGGTCCCCCCAAGTTGAGTCATTTGGGCCCACGAGTCCGTCGAGGCATTATCGGGTCTCATTTGCAAACCGAAATGAGTTACGTGATGTACAATATATGATTTTGAGGTATGAGAAGCTAATCTATCCAAATAAACTATCTATATCATGGGACTCCAAAAATTTAATCGTCTAAATCCCATTTTATTCATGTATTTACCGTTTATAGTTAGTTTTAGTTTAAGCATAGTTCTTCACCATTTAAACTTTAGGATTTGTGTCTAATATAAAAGTACTTGGAGAAATTTGAAGAATGAGGTGGTGAAAGGTTAGATTTTGAAGGAAATGGGTTGAAAAGTGATTTCTTTGGCTTTGGAATTAAGTTATGAGAAGTTACCAAGGTGTTATGGTTGACCCATTGCCTAAGGACATCTAATTCCAGGTTGGCAAAAATCCAGGGTGTTACAATCTACCCCCCTTAAAAATAATTTCATCCCCGAATTGGCTAAGAGTAATGAGTAAAGATTCTATTATTCCTTTTGCCTAAACTTTATTGATTCAAGTTTATATGCGTGGTGGGGTATATACATCTATACTAGTCTGGTACATTTTTATCTATCCTCCTTAAAAATTTACTCTTTATCTCTTACTTATACCCTAATGGTTGGCTACAATTGATTTCTTTATCTATTTGGAGTCTTGACGATGATTTTCATCTACTTAGAGTAAGATATATGTTTTCAATGGTTGACCAATACGGAGAGACGGTTGCAATGGGCTTAATCCCAATACTTTCATCACCTACCTGACCAGGGTAGAAGGCTCATTGTATCCCTTCCTAGTCCTGGTAGATCCTGGTCTTCTGCTCGGTCAAAATAGTGAGTCCATTTGTAGTCGCCCAGGATTGAGAATTACATCAAGCCGCGAATGCTTCGCAATTGTATATTTTAGTAACTCTGTAGTCCAATCACTCTAAAAGCTTAGGGAATGCCCATCACTGAAAGGTTCAAATTTTCTATTTATAAGGTTGCCGTTTGGGTCTTGGTCTAGGAGAGTCCTCATCTGAATCTATGTCTAAAGTAGGGGTTAATAAGCACCTTAATAGATCATCCTAAAAGGATTTCTAATCATATAGAGTTGGCCAAGGCTTCTATTATATTCGTATTTAACGAGTAGATCTGTGGATACATTGACATCCGCTCGTTCCCATTATTAGGCCTATGATTTAATATGAATGGGTTCAACACTTAAGCTCTAATTGTCTCTCTTTAAAGACTTTATTAGTGACATTCTAAGGAGAATTCAGATCCTATTTAATGACCTAACCTTACGTATAACCTAAATCAATTTTCTTCGATTCTGGGCCAGTGGGAAAGGGGCCAACCATGCTTTCGCTGCGCCACTTTAATCCAACAGTTGTATTATCTGACCTAACTAGATTTGGCAATGTTCTACCCCCCTTAAAAATTATTTTTACTCTCAAGGCTCAAGAATCTATGTCATGATCCGTATGTTGGAATAAGGTATAATTTAGGACCTATCCTTGACATGGAATGGGTTACGATCTCCCAATACATTGTCTTCCTTTCATCGATGATGTGTACTATAGCATTGATACCTATGGTTATAGAAATGAGCCTCATCTCTATTATGGTTGATTCTAGGGATGGGTGTGAGTTGGTGGCAAGGTGCCTAATTCTACCAAAAAAAGACTCTTACTACGGTCCTGACTTACCCTCTTTAATCATGTCTAGTTTAATACCGTAATATAATCTATACATTATTAGTACTATCTCTCTAAGTTCATATGCACAATGTGAATGCCAGAATAGTCTGTGATTTAGGACCTAATTCCTAACTGTCTATTGCCCATTTGAGACATTTCTTGGGCCTAAAAAGAAAAATCTCTATTGGCTATAGGTTCTTAACACTTCTCAAAGATGAAGTAATAAACTTTTGGTTGTAAGTGGTCGGGCCAACACGGAAGGAAAGTTTTGTAGTGGGTTTGAGCCGGATACATAGACCTTCTGCCTAGCTAGGACAGAAAATTTTTTGTATCGGTTCTTAATCATAGTCGATCCTGATCTTCTCCTTGATCAGAGCATAGAGTTCATTGGTAATCTACCAGGATTGAGAATGCGATTCAAACCGCGAATACATCGCTTATATATAGTTTCTCTATTCTGTGTTCCCGATTATAACAAGTCCTTAAGAAGGTAAGTCTAAGGGGTTTGTTGATTTGGACTAACATTCAATCCAAGGAATATATAATTTCCTTTATGCATGAATAGTTTCTAAATCAAAACAACTTCCCTAAGTATCAAGGGACTTCATCAAAAGAATGAGGCCCCACTCCAAGCTAATCGAGCCGACTAACTAAGTCTATCATTCAATTTGTAACGCCCTAAAAATCAGAGGTCGAGTAGCAACTCAACACCCAAGTTTCAAAACATCACTTATGCAACATAAATGCTTATGATTGAATGTGGTCTGTGCTAGTGCATTAATCATGAGTGAGATTATACTAAAACAGTAATTTATACTCCAGATTAATTTATAAAATGCAAGCGGAAGACTGTCAGGGGAATATAACATATAGAAGTCAAAGATCATATTCGGTCTCCAGAGTATGAATACATCACTGAGCTACCATATACATGTCATAATACAAAAATTAAAATGTCAAAAGAATAGTCTCGCTAGCATGGTGAACCCTGTAGCCCCGTCAATCTGAATGACCTAGGCGAAACCATCAGAGAACTGCATATATGAGAACTCGTCCTGATCATCGTAGTAGTCTGGCATGGCCTCCTTTGCCTCGCCAATACCTGCATCTAAGATAGGGTCTGGTGGGTGTCTAGAACACTGTCCCGTAATGTGGGAGTGAGTAGCTAACTCAGTGGAACAATAAGGCATAGGTTAACATGTTATCAATTCAGTTAATCAGTAATGATAAAGCAGTACAATCAAATACTCATAAATACTGTGATTAATGCAAGGATGAGATGCAATAATGATGCATGCCCTCACCAACATACTCCCTCATGCGACACCATGTTATGTCACGGCATGCTTTCATCCCTCAGTGCTCCACATCTTCTAGGCAAATGCAGTGCGATATGGACATGATTACCGAGTTGTTATTAGTCCTTTTCATACAACAGTATTGGGAAACTAAGGTGCCTCCCTTGTATCATTCACAAACAATGATCCATTCTAGGGTCGTCAGTTCTAGATAATCTCATATGATGATGCGGTTCTAGGTCGCTGTAAAGGGTTACCAGGGCTGTCACACGCACTCGTTGCACCGCTCACCCATCACCTTATCAATACAGGCCTAATTTATACTATGTTTACTACAGGAAGGCTCATCGCCTCTCCACAGATTCAGAGTATGCTCGAGGTCACTACAAAGGGCTGTCAGGGCTGTTATACGTACTCGTTGCACCACTCCCCCTTCACCTTATCAGTGTAGGCCGACCGCTCGAATACATTGTCCTATACCACCATATTCGGCTCACGAGTCTGGGTTCCTCACTGGTTACAACGGGGAGGCTTGTGGCCCTAGCATAGGCCGACAGCTTGACCACGGTGTCCCATACCACCATGCCCGGCTCATGAGTCTTAGCGGATCAAGGTACCAAGGTTAACGGGGATATCACTGGTAAGTTCAATACCTTAGGTTCAAGTAGTTATGACGAATATAAGGTGAACATACAACAGTCAATCGGGTTACTTGACGAGCTCGACTAGTACGAGCGCACATCGTATCGATCGATATGAAATGTGTAAGCACTTCATGTGGTCTAACCACTGCCGTCGACCAACGTACGACTCGGGTTCGTCAAACGTTTCCTACGTGACGAATGAATCTCAGCCACAAACTCCAAACCTGTTACTGACTGCCCGGACCATAACATGGCCCCAAACTCATTTCGTTTACACGAGTAATCATATGAAACAGTTAAAGCAGTAATGAACAGATAGTTTGATTCTTACAAGCATATGAGCATGTTGTGAAGTGCAACACAAACATGAGTTCACACACATTCATTCCATAAAGAAAGCAGACATCATAATGTAAACGTACATGGAGGAAATCATATACATAAGTAAGGTAGCCAAGATTTACATCTCAGCCCTCATACAAGCATAACTTGGTAACAACTAGCTCATTCAGTCAGTTCTACAAACACTTAGACTACACATAACATCATACATATGGTGTGTTGGCTACGCATGTATTAGGCCAAATCCTTTCACTAGGGAGTTTCCTTGTATACCACGCACATATACCCATAATGGATTATCATGGCATGCATGAATCTGGGTTCCATATTCATTTGGACATTTCTACAAACACTTGGGCTACACACTTAGTCACATATAACGTATATTTGCCGTGACGTGATTTTGGGCAAGTCCTTTCGCTAAGGAGTTGTCCCACATGTATTAGACATATATTCTCGACAAATAAACATGTTAAGCGCAAATCCAAATTCCAAACATATTCAAACATTCCAACATATGCATAGAATACACTATATTCTACATAGTTCATGTGAACACGTATAACGAAACAGACGACGCATTTTGCATGTGTAATCACACACTTGTTAGTTATAAATCATTAACCGACATTGAAAGCCTTGAAAACCATAACCTATAGGTCTAAAGTCCGTACCTTATGCTGGTAAATGCGTAACAAATTCCATTTAGACACTGAGTCTTGTCAACGGTGGAATGACAACCTACAATATGAATTAAGTTATCTATCATGCTACTTGCATCGATGGAAACCCCAAAACAGGTTAGGGTTAGGTTTTCTTACCTAGGAATGAAGTCAGAATCGCCGGAATAACGATTAGATCAGGATGGTTAAGTACGAATGATGGCAAGGTAGAGTAACAGAAACTTTCTCACACTATCTCTCTCTTTTCTCTCTTCTCTTTCCTAGGGTTTCTCTCAAATTCGTATGTGAGGAATGAGAGAGGGTTTAAGGTCCTTATATAGGCTAAAAACTCACCAAATTAGACCCAGGGTCAAGGTATACTTATGTTATAACTAAATCGGCCTTATTTCGATCCAACGGAGTATTTCTGGAGGTCCTGTTACTATGTGTGGTCGGACTTAAGCTCATAGATGCTGGATCTTGATCAAGTTAAGTTTTTAGTCCGGTCGGGTTCCCAGATCGACCATGGTGGACCAGTTTCAGTTCAATGGTTCTGAGAATTTGATCAGAGCTACAAGTACTATGACATGTAAGGGCCACCTATCCTGATCCGAGAGTAAATTTGGGTCAAAATCCAATGGTCGAAACGCTTAGAAATAACGCGTAAACGACATGTCTCAGATTTCTTAAAATTATATTTAATTTCTTAAAAATCTTTATTTTCTCACTCTTCACTCCTAACTTAAGTGTAATGATGTCTAATCAATATCCCTATGACCTCGTCGATCAGAACATGGTCTACAAAGACCCGCCTGATAGTTGCATATAGGAAAAACCCTCATCATCATCATAAAAGTCCGACTCCGCTTCACAAGCATCACCATCATCTGAAACTAAAACAGGGATTGGTTGGTGTTTCAAACACCGTCCCATAACGTGGGAGTGAGTGATCAACTCAGTGGAACTATACAGTAGAGGTTAACATGTTATCAATTCAATTAAGCAGTAATGATAAAGCAGTACAATCAAACATGTCCTAATACTCTTGTTAATGCAAGAATGGTATGAGGAACTGATGCATGCCCTCACCACAAACTCCCTATTGCGACATCATCTAACGATCGCGGCATGAATCACTACTACTGTGCTCTACACCAACGCCAACGTCACATGTATTGCGATGTAATGAACATGATTACCAATTTCTTATTAGTCCTTTTTATACAGCAGAATTATGAAGCTAAGGTACCTCCCTTATATCAATACCCAAACAATGATCCATTTTAGGGTCGTCAGTCCTAGACAATCTCATACGATATAACTGTTCTAAGTCACTGTAAAGGGCTCGTCACCAATCAATACAGGTCTAGTATACCTTAGTTACTACAAAAAGGCTCGTCGCCTATTTGCAGTGTCAAGGTATGCTCGAGGTCAGTACAGAGGGCTCGTCACCAATCAAAGTAGGCCGACAGCTCGAATATAGTATCCCATACCATCATAATTGGCTCATGAGTCTAAGTTACTCAATGGTAACTATGGGGAGGCTCGTCGCCCCAGCGTAGGCCAACAGCTCGACCACAGTGTCCCATACCACCATGTCCGGCTCATGAGTCTTAGGGAATTGAGGTACCATGGTTAATAGGGTTTTATTGGTGAGTTTGGTACTTAAGATTCAAGTAGTAGCGTTCAAACATGGTGAACATACATCGGTCAATCGGGTTAATTGACGAGCTCAACTAGGACAAACGCACATTGACTCGATCGACATGGAATGCATAAGCACTCCGTGTGGCCTAACCACTGTCGAACACATCCTGCGTGGCGAAAATAACCTCAGCCACTAGATTGAGAACTGTTACCGATTACCTAGACTGTGATACAGTCCCAACTACGTATAATCTCAATAATAGATAATTAAATCAATTCCTACATTCATATGAACATGTTGTGAAATATAACTTAAACATGGATACAGTACATGGAGGAAATCATATGCATAGTTAAACAGTTCATGGAGGAAATCATACATTTAAATAAATAGTTCATGGAGGAAATTATACACTTAAATAAACAGTTCATGGAGGAAATCATACACTTAAAAAAGGTAATTAAGATTCATATCTCAACACCCTTATAAATTAAACTTTACTAAATATTAACTCATTCAGACATTTATACAAACATTTAGACTACATTATTCAACATACATCACGTATGTCGACCATATAGCATATTAGGGAAAATTCTTTTGCCAAGGAGTTGTCGCATACATAATAATCATATAATAATGACAATTAATCATGACAAGCATAACATCAGATTTCATATGCATACAGACATTTTAACAAACATACGAAATACTCTATTTACAACATAAGTGTGCAGAAAAATGATTTTTTAATATGATTATAACGAGGGAGATATGATTTTTCAAACCGAAAAACCCCTCGCCGGTCACTAAAAATTTAGGTGAGGGCTTGACCCAGGGTTAATGTCCTTACCCCTTGGGGATGCCGAAAACATGCGGATCCCCCCGAATTGAGTCGTTTGGTCCCACGAGTCTGTCGAGGCATTATCGGGTCTCATTTGCAAACAGGAATGAGTTACGCGACGTAAAATATATGATTTTGGGGTAAGAGAAGCTAATCTATCCAAATAAATTATCTATATCATGAGACTCCAAAAATTCAATAGTCGAAATCCCATTTTATTCATATATTTACCATTTACAATAAGTTTTAGTTTAAGAATAGTTCTTCACCATTTAAACTTTAGGATTTGTGTCTGATATGAAAGAACTTATAGAAATTTGAAGAATGAGATGGTGAAAGGTGAGATTTAGAAGGAAATGGGTTGAAAAGCGATTTCTTTGGCTTTGAAATTGAGTTATGAGAAGTTACCAAGGTGTTATGGTTGACCTATTGCCTAAGGACGTCTAATTCCAGGTTGGAAAAAATCTGGGGTGTTACATCAGTTGTACCTCTATTATTTGGTACACTATAGATCTTAAATCATTTATATTATCTATGGTTTTTATGCTATTTTCGGTTTATTAATCATGTAACCTAAAACTATTTGAGAGTTGTTTGTGTTTAGGAGTGTACGATCATATATCATGTAATGTCAGTGGTGGTCTCTTTATACTTTATACCATATGCATTTGGTCTCAAGATCCTGGTAACTCTTTCTCTGAGTAGACTTGGACTTGAGCAATTCTGAACAATACCTCTCGAGTTTTGGACCTAAGCAATTCTGAACAATACCTCACGAAATATACATGTAGGTTATACTAATTCTATTCCACCCGATCTCAAGCATGCAGAGCTAAAACAGATGACTCTTTTCCATTCATAGATAAACTTCATGTAATCCACTCCACTGTCAGCAACTTCCTGTTGATATAATTATGACTGGAGAAATGTTCTAAAACATGAACTCAACTCTCTGTGGCCCCAATCCGAGGACTTCGACTTCAACATGGGCAACTGTCTGATTATTTAATTGAGGTTTTCAAGTTTTGAAAATGATTATGTTGAAATTAAGGCCTTGTATGAATATTTTTTAGCTCTTATTGAGCCATGGGATGGACCTGCACTTATATCACGTGAAGTTTGTGCTGGAACTGCTTCATGCTTTAATGATTCTGCATGTGACATGAGTATTTTGAACTTATATTTATTGTATAAATGCAGTTACTGATGGCTGCTATCCTGGAGTGGCATTGGACCGGAATGGATTGTGCCCCAATCGCTTTTACATCACACATAGTGGACACGTGATCATGGCTAGTGAGGTTGGTGTTGTATACATCTTGCCAGAAGATGTGGCTAGGAAAGGAAGACATATGATCGGTCCAAAGGGGACCTTACTGAAACAGTTCATGTGAAAGGCTAGGAAAGGAAGACATTTGTAGTTTGTCTTGAAAACTTTAAATAGACCATTAATTATTTTGTTGTTATTGTGTTGATTGTTGTCTTAATGAATGTTAAATGGGTGAAATATGTACAGGTTTAATCATTTGTTGATTATGATATTGTTAGCTTTGGTTGATAGAGAAATGAGATCAAAAATCGAATTTAGCCTCGGTTGATGCCAAAGGAGGCTAAATCCATCTTTAGTCTCGATTTTGCCTTAGTTACATAAACTGATACTACAACTCCCGTGGCTAAAGGATTTAACCTCGGTTGTTGAGAACTGAGGTTTAAAATAGTTTAGCTTCGGTTGGAGGCAACTGAGGCTAAATTTGGATTTAGTCTCAGTTGGAAACAATGGAGGCTAAAATTTTGATTTAGCCTCATTTCAAGAAAACTGAAGCTAAAAAGGTTCTTGTAGCTTCACTTGAAGAACTGAGGCTATAAAAGTCATTTTAGCCTTGGTCGCTAAAACTGAGGCTAAAGCCTTTAGCTACGGGGGTTTTAACCTCGGTATGGATAACTGAAGCAAAACTGAGGTTAAAGGCTTTAGCCTCAGTTTTTAACATTTTTAGCCACAGTTTTGAACCGAGGCTAAAGCCATCTTTTCTTGTTGTGACAACACGAAATTCCAAGTAAACATTTTGAAGGGCGCTACCTGATGAATGGCCTGGACCACATACCTATGCCACATTGGCATCTATGTGAACCACTAAAAAAACACTCGATCCTATTCATAAGAATATTCTTCAACATTTCTTGCTCTTAAAACTTACCTTAGTAACAATCCCGAGAAAGAAGATGGCATGCCATAAAGTCATATCATGGAAACATTACATGCACATCAGCAAATTGACATGAAAAACCTGAATGTAAAACCAATACATGACATTAAAATAAGTGCAATGACACATATAAAGGAAATGCGTACAATTATGGACTAGAGAGTGTAATGCACCTGGTGGACATTTAATAAGATAAAACAATTAACATAAGAATTGTAAAACATAGATTGATCAAGGAACTGTATCACCCATACATGTGCTTCATGAATCCTTATAAAATTCCCACTAGCCTTTGCCTCTGCTAATTTCCCCTTCTAGAGCTTATTAAGACCTTTGTATTCATACCTTCTATCTTGGAAACTGAAATTACAAAGCATAGTACATACCATTTAGTTTGGACAAAGTATCCAGACATACCATGTGAAGCCATAAACATGCCCCCTAGTGAATTGAAATACCAAAAAGCAACAAGCTGGAATTTGACTAGTTGGTATTTATTTATCAAACTTCTATCTTGGAAGCATAACAATGTAGCTGATATATGTGAAAGCAATGTTTGAGAATGAGCTAGCTGGTAGAACAAAAACGCTGACTTGGTTTGAATTTGAACAAGCTCCAAGTTCCTATTCCAGACCCTTGATTATTCAAAATAGGCCTACTTGATGGGCTTGGGCACTTTCCATATGATTGACAACTTACTCATCCATTCAGCCAAACCAAGCAATGAAAATGAATGACTATTCATGGAATCAAGTTTAGGCCCTTCACACCCTTCACATTTCGTGAAAGCCTAGAATTTCTCATTACCTAAAATTGCATATTCCTCTGTTTGAAGTAAAAATTACTACTGGTAATAGTGAGCTTTTAAGGATAAGATTAAGGTATGAAAAGCATTCCATATTGAGCATGTGAACCTGCAAATAGGATATGTCAAACCAGAGGAATAAACCAACCCATGTAGAAAATGAAAGAGACTTGAAAGGAAAAGGCACCTCATCAATGAATAGGACTCCAAGGACAAGCTCCACTTCCCCTTGTCAATATATCATCTATTAACAGCTGTCAACCATGTGGTTTTTTCAGCTAGGCTTACACACTTCCATCATTCCACTACACATATATTTCCACCAGACTCGGTGCTAATTGACTAAATAGGATGAACGAAATATCTAAGGCTACATTTGAGTGCACCAAATATCATGAAATTCCATGCCTAATTAGTCTAATTTGTTGCAGAATATCATGAAATTTCATGATATTTTGTGTAACCAAACGCATCATAAAATAATGAACTTACATTAAAGGCCATATTCCATTCAAAGAACGAGTAGCAAAGCCTTGTAAATTTCTTGTCATAGATTTTTAGTAATTTCAGTTTTCCTAGGTTTTATCATCTGGCCCATGAGCGATAATATATCTTATCCTCCTCGTGGGTGAACATTTGCAACATCCAAATCATGGTGTAACGTCCTAGAAAGGAAATGAAAAATAAATAATCAAAACCATCTCAAAAAAGGGCGAAACCAAAAAAAAAAATAAAATAATTTTTTTTTGTACTTCTGCAAAAGAGAGAAATCAAGATATTGATCACCTCATGGTCCTTTGAGCCCATTAAAAGACCCAGAAAAGAAAGATTGCCAGTCTATCATGAAAAGAATATTCTGCATTTGGGTTTTGCCAGCATGAATACAAATTCTGAACCAAACAATGACTTCAGGTCTTTTTGGTCCAACAGGAGAAAAATATGAGGCCCACAAAACATATGCTGACATATTGACCACAGGCCACCATTACATGCCATGTTTCGAGAATAGACTACCTGTATGAAGAAAAGTTCCATGGGATAATATTTGGTTCAAATGGCCCACTCATTTCTAGTATCATTGAAATTGGACCATTGACTCCAACAGCAATCCATTTTACATGACTTTTCGGACAAGAAATTTTCATTTGCTTGGGAAATCATGGGATGCAAAAGAAAAGTGTTTGCATTTGCATCCTCCTCATCAACAAGGGAGTAGAACCTTCACTTTTTCCAAAAAGATAAATGGAGATTAAAGAGTTTGAATCTAATGTGAGGTTTTAAATGACATTTTTTTATAGAAATAAGGTTTCCCTTTCTGGTTGCAATCCAAACTTTTCAAATGCAAGAAAATGCATTTTACATGACTTTTTTTTATAGCAAACAAAAAGGCACAGAGGGTTTGTTTTTGCTAGCGTTGATGTCAGTTTACTTCTTGCTCATGACCATTTATTATTATTATTTTCCCTTGCATTCTCCTAGTTTACCTTCAATCCAAATAGCGTTGATGTCAGTTTACTTCCTGCTTATGTCCAATTTTTTTTTCCCTTGTATTCTCCTAGTTTACCTTCAATCCAAATAGGCCCCAAGGTGGATGATTGTGTTTGGACCCCTCGATTTCGAACAAATTTTCGTGACGATGAGACTGCTGATGTTCTTCAACTTATGCTTTTTTTACAAGACAAGGGCATATTGTTGACGGACCAAGACAAATGGGGGCGGAGATAACAAACTTGTACCAGTTTTTTTTTCTTTCTTTCTTTCTTTCTCTTTTTTTTTTTTTTTTTTTTTTTTTTTTTTTTTTTTTTTTTTTTTTTTTTTGTGGCAAGTCATTTTATGAATCTATTGCTTCTCCTCCTCACCCATTCACCATGCCTGGAGTTATGGGGACCCCCTTGTGTTTATGGGTTTGCTTGGCTCGTTGGAAAAATTTGGGGGGGAGGGGGGCAGGAAAGCAATCCTCTCCCCCACTAAGAGTGAGTATGAGGCCCAATAATAAAACCTAAAATCTCCTCCAAATTACACCCCTGGAACTGAGGAACCCCTAAAGTTGATAGAATCACCCTCCCTTCAGCACTGAGGAAGGTCATCTCATTATTATTTTAGTATCTCACAATTAATTCACTTATCATAGGGCTTAACATAAATTCTGAAAAAAGAATAACAACATTTCGAGTAATTAGAGAACTGGTACTTTGTACTAGTGGTAGAAATTAGGTAAATAGAAAACGACAAAGGAACATGGCACAGTCCCAGATTTCAAACCTTGAGCTCCTCTAGAAAGAAACCTCTGCCTTTCATGGTCTTCATGTTGTATTTAAGAGTTTGGCAGTGGACAACGAGATGAATAAGTCCTTCTATAGGCTTGGGGAAATTTTTCACAACTTTCTTTTGCCGAGATGCACAATTTGTTAAATGATCATATGTTTCAAGGTGTCTTTGCTCTTTTCTGTTAATGACATTTCATTGCTTCTCAAAAAAAAAAAAAAAAAAACTTAAATAGTAGAAAAATTGAAAAATTGAAAAATAATAAAAAAAAAAGCTTCAAATGTAGCATGTAAAATTTAAGAGAGAGCCACAACAGGTGAATTCCTTACTAATATGATGCCTTGTCTTCCTTGCAAGTTGATTGAACCATGTCCTAACATAGTTCTGCCAGTGTTTCTTGAAACCTAGGAAGACTGAAATCTGGTACTAGTTTAGCTTCTCATAATACATGGTTCCTGCTTGCTGTCGCAAGCATGATTTGCCAAGAAAATTTGGTTCATCAAATGCATGCCATATATGTAGTAAAATGAAAGGAATGGACTAGACCTTCTTAAAAAATCAAGCAAAAAAAAAAAAAAAAAAACCCCAAAAATCAAAATGCCAAGAACCCATTTCTCAAGACAGAAAATTCAAAGGACCCATCAAATAAATAAATAAATAAAAGAAGAAGAAGAATAAGAAATCCTATCCATATATTCCAAAGCATAGATACATATCAAATGGTGGAATAAAAAAAGCAGCGTACCGGTACTATGTTGATAGCTCCAATGGTTGAGACAGCAACAACTATTGCTTCTCAAGCTATGGCTTCCGTGGATTAGGCGATCTAGAGAGAGAGAGGTATGTTCCAGCAAGAAGGACGACAACGGCCAAGAGATCAATGTCTTCAACTATCAATAGAAATGGAAGCCAGATCAAGAGAGGTCAGAGTGAAAAATAGAGAATGAGAGATGTTGGAGAGGGAAAGAGAGAGAGAGAGAGACTTTTGGTCGGTTATTGTAGGGAGGAGAGAAGAGGAGAGAAGGGTTTTGGGAGAAAATAGGTGGGAGAAGAAGAGGCGCGATGGATTTGGGGAAAAGGTATGCACACGTTTTGGAAATGTCGCGGTAGGCTTTTAGGGTTTTTTTTTTTCCATTTAAAATCACTGGCGGTGGCGTGTTTTGTACACTGGTGGCCACATAAAAATGCTCCTGATTTCCATTTACAATGGCGCTTTGTGTGGCCGCCTGTGATAAAAATGCCCCTAATAAATGTATTTTTTGTAGTGAAATTTTCTTCATAATTAAAAATCCTACTAACCCGATCTTGATATAATGTGAGACTATTAAGATATACTTACTTTAACTCTAATGGCTTCCAAGCCAAGTAGAGGATCCAATCACAAGACTACTTAATATGTCAACCTGATTGAGCAATTAGTCTATGATGGATGAATAATGTGAATATGAAAATATCAATCCTAAACACAGTCATTTATAGTGGTTCGGCTATGTGCCTACTCCACTCTCGGTGGACACACTCAACCCTTGAGTATACCAGATTTCACTAATGGAGGTTTTTAATCAGCTTCACCCCTAACCTTTATAATCTACAACTCTAAGACCTACATAAGGAACCTAGAATGCCTACACAAGGCACAAGTTTATGCGTTACACAACAGCAAAGGTCAACACGAAGCACCTAGGTCTTATGCCCTATATAAGAGCAAAGGATCCACACAGGCCAAGGACTCACATAAGAACCCTGATTTAGGCTACACAGGTCAAGAACCTACACAAAGGACCTGAGTTTATGCCCTACACAAGAGCAAGGGTCAACATAAAACACCCAAATGTACTCTCCCGTTGGAGGCATCTTATGAGGGTTTGAAAGGGTTAGATGTACCTGTGACCTAATCCTACACAAGGAAGGTTCAACAGGGTCTTTGGACTTTAATGACCTACAGATGAGTAGATGAGCCCCGTTATGCACGTTGATGAAGATCTCCTCCTTTGATGACGAAGATTCTTCAGCTCCTTTGATCTGCAACACTGATGATGCTCCAATGTAAGGCGATAGGTTGGGTCGAGGTTATGTTGGAATCTACTCTAATGAATATTACTCACTCAAAGCTCTCTCCCTTTTTCTCTCTCTAGCAACAAAGAGAAAGCTTTCCTTATATAGACAAAAATTTCTAACCGTAATAATGTTGTCAAAGACTGACTGAGTTCGATGTCAACGGATCTTATTCAATATCATTAAACGTATACTTTCAATGGCGTCGAATATAGGCTCGATGATATGAACTCAACTGAAAATAAACTTGCAACTTTTCTAACTGAGGATCGATGACATCGATCTTATCTCGGTATCATCGATTTTTGAATTATGATGACATCGAGACTCTATCAATTTCTCTATCATTTCCACATGATTTTCCTCACAAGCTTGCTAGAATAGTTTTGACCAGATTCAATGTCCTCAAGACTCCCTCAATATAATCATGATTGAATTTCAATGACATCGAGTAATGTGTCGATTCCTCGAACATTTTAGATGATTTTCCTTTGAAGCTTGCTAGATAAAACTTAGCCCGATTCGATGTTATTGAGTTCCCATTAATGACATCATGATTTGAATATCGATGACATCGATTCCGTCTCGATTCCTTGAGCACTATCAAAATATTTTGCAAGACTTTGCTAAATAATGCTCTAATTCTATCGATATTATCGACTAACCTTTGATGTCATTGATAACTGCTAGTCGATATCATTGAATGTATGTTCGATTTATCAAACATTTTGTCCAAATTACTTTGTGGTTGCTGGACATAAAAGACCTAATTCGATATCATCAAGAACTGTTCGATGTCATCAAACATGAGTGTTTGATGACGTTAACATAGACTCGATATCATTGAACTTTTCTAAAAAACTTAGAATATTTTCCTGTTTGAAACTTAAGTTTTCAGATTATTTCATCACATGTTGTTCTAAGTCTGTTAAGGCTTTTGTTTACCTGGGTGTTTTGGGATTTGGGATGTGAGACTTGATTTACCTGTGATGGGCTCGGAACGCACATCTGGTTGAGGCAATAGTTTGATCAATCTTCATATGAGGTTCACCGACTCAACTTACAACCTAATTGACAAACTAAGGCACTTTTAATCACCCCCTTTGTCAATTATGTGACAAAACACAAAACACATAAAACAATACCTAGAAAAACACCCTAAATTATGTTTACATGAACTTTTACACAATTTTACATATAATCTATTTAAGTTCACACATAAAACAAAGTCTTCATGTAGCTGCTCCCCCTATCTCCTTGCAGCTGCTCCCCCTATCACCTGTATCACCATGCATATAAACCATACACAGTTGTTCTCATGGTGGGATTTGTTCTTACCCTTTTTGTCAGTCATTGGCAAAGGTTAGAATATACTAATCGAAAACATATTGACTAAAGTTGAATTGGAAAACATTGGGAGAATTAAGACAGTAAGAGGGCCATGAAGGGAAGCCTCATAACATAAAGGTGATAGACTTCACTCTAGAATATGTGACCACATCTCCGAAATGCATAATATAGATAGTAGGAAATACAACATTGCATAAGAGGCATTATAAGCACATATGCATTTTTAAAATGGAGCATTAACAATCATCATTTAACAACATATTTACTTACTACCACGAGCATAAGGAGAAGGTAAACAATTACCATTCACTCCATTAACATTCAATCCTTTCATGAGCATATAAACAATGATAAACGAATCATCATCCCATTGATAGTATTCATTTCTACAAGCATATAAATGCAAAAGTTAGCAGCCTGTAGACAAGATTCATTCTCATAGACAACGTAATTTCAAGCTTTAGAAATATCATCATTCATTAAAGCACAAAAACTACCCAAGCTTTGCAGTATGAATATTTTAAAGCATCCAAAAAGAAATGTCAGTAGGCCCAACCATTGGCATATGTCATCAAAACAACAAAAGGAAATATCCAACCAATTTCCCCATCCTAGGGGCACACCAAAAATATGTTCAACATAGACCGACCAACTCAGTATATCGGCACTAGCTACAATGCCCTAACCTCTCCTTCTATCAGCAAGTTGACAACTTGCTTTGTACTACAATGAGAATCTCCTCTACCCTGGTCAGGCGCTTCTTGCATTAATGAAGATGGTCTTCAATGTCAACTTACCCATTCAACAGCTGTTGTCCAAGCTCTTTTTGACTGAACTTCTGGCGATTGATGGACTTTAGACTATTGAGCAGCATACTATTTGAGTCCCATGGCATCGGGCGCTGACTATCTTCTGCTCCACGGGTAGGAGGTTGAGGACTTTCCAGTTGATAGATGTTGGTCAGGTACCATTATTGAAATGCATCTTCATCGAACCACACTTTCAGTTGCATCACATTAGAGAAGGATGGTAGTCCAAGGAATTGTGCCAGTTTACAAATAAGGGATGGGAAACGTAAAGTGTCACAATAGTCTCCGTGGACAATGCAAATCAACTGTCCTAGCAAGACGGCAGGTAGACATATGGGGATCTCTAGATAATTGTCATACAAGATGTTGAGTATGAAAGGAGAGAGATTTATTCCCGATATGTCACACGGATATACATTCGTACCAAAATTGTTGTGCATGATCATGTATGTGGTCTCAAGATGTTTAACATGAAGAGTGTTTCCCTCAGTTCTAGGAATAGTGAGATCTTTACATAGTGCACATGTTATTTCCCCCCACGTTCATAGGGTATTTAAGTTGTGCTCAGTGACCGGTATTCCTGTAACTTCCATATCCAACATGTGTCCGAGGTGTACTGGGGTGATGAGTTTGTGCTGATTCCCAATCGCAAGGCTAATGCTTGGTGGATGTTCAAAAAAATAGTGGCATCATTGAAGAAAATGGTGGATTTGAGCATGCTGGAACGGTCCACCAAGTTTTAATATTTTTTGCCATCCAATGATTTCCAGCTTGAGATCCACTCCGTATGATTCAATGTTGCTGTGAAGGATAACACGGTCAACAACAATGACATGCTCCCACTGTTGTCATTTGAGAGGAGACCCATGTGCTACCGGGTTATCATTCATGGACTTTTTACCTTTAGAAGAATCAAGAAGTTTCTTACCTTTTCCTTTCACCATCCTTCCTCCTTCTAGCAAAGAACTCTCCTTTAGATAGACGGGATGAAGAAGACCAAAATCTAGAGAAAGTTTTTTTATTTAGATTTTCTTTATACTTTCCCGACTTTATACATAATTCACCGATGATATCGAATCTGATCCGATGTCATCGAGTATGGACTCATAATGGCATTGAACTTTGGTCCGATGACAGTTGGAAATAACCAACGGATTTTCTTGGGACACGACTTTTCATATTCCCGAGAATCGTCAATGGCATCGAATGGTTTCGATGTCATCGAAGGACGTGTTTGGACGTTTTGACTTCTGCAGCAATGTGTCACAACCTAAATGAGTTGGATATCATCGATATTGACTTGATGACATTGATTTTCTTTGACATATGATGTGGACATTAGTACATGGAAATATGCCTATATTGCATGTGTACATTTAACCAAGGTTAGGGCAACTTCTGTGTTCCCTATTTTAAAAGGGAGGACCTTAGTTCTCAGATCTGCCTATATAGATCATTTTAACTGTGCATTTGATCAAATAGCACATAAGCAAACAGACTTCTGGAGATCACTAAATCTATTTGCATCAAGAGGCTTAGTAAGGATATCGCCAAGTTGACTTTCTGTAGACACATAGTCTAGCACAATGATCCTGTCTTCAACAAGCTCTCGAATAAAATGGTGATGGTTGTCAATATGCTTAGTCCTTGAATGTTGAACTAGATTTTTTGAAATATTGATGGCACTTGTGTTATCACAGAAAAGGGTGATTGTGGTTTGCTCAATCCCATAATCCAGCAACATTTGTTTCATCTAGAGAAGTTGGGCACAACAACCACCTGATGTGATGTATTCCGCCTCGAAAGTGGATAAGAATATCAAATTTTATTTCTTGCTTTGTTAAGATACCAAACAATTTCCGATATAGAAACACCCATTGCTAGTTGATTTACGATCATTTACATTACTAGCCTAATCGGCATCCGAGTACCTAGCAATAATAGTTGAAGTTTCGAATGGGTACCACAGACTGAAGGTGGTTATTCTAGCCATAAATTTGATGATTCTTTTAACTGTTGATAGGTGGGATTCCTTTGGGTGTACCTGATATTGTGCATGTGCACCCACGCTAAAAGCTATATCTAGATGACTGGCCATGAGATATAGCAGGCTCCCTATCAGACATCGATACAAATGTTGATCCACACTTTTACCATTTACATCCTTAGAAAGTTTGAATGTGGTATTCATAGGGGTATGATAGGTATGGCCAAATTCAATCCCGAATCTTTTTACTAAATCTTTTATATACTTAGATTGACATGTAAATATCCCATTGTACGTTTTCTTTACCTGTAGCCCCAAGAAGAAATTCAGCTCACTAACCATGCTCATTTCAAATTCAGATTTCATGAGTTCGGCAAACCTATAAGCAGTATCATTGCATGTAGAGCCAAAGATTATATCGTCCACATAGATTTGAGCAATGAGCAATGAATTGTATCTTTGCATGTAGAGCTAAAGATTATATCGTCCACATAGATTTGAGCAATGAGCAATGAATTCTCTGTGTTTTGTGTGAATAATGTTTTATTAACATTACCCCTACAAAATTTATGGTTCAAAAGGAATTACATTAATCGTTCATACCATGCTCGAAGTGCTTGTTTAAGTCCATAAAGTGCTTTGCTCAGCCTATAGACATGCTGAGGATGCTTAGGGTCTGAAAATCCCTTATGTTGTTCTACATATACTTTTTCCTTAAGTAACCCATTAAGAATTGCACTTTTGACATCCACTTGAAATAGTTTGAATTTTAACGCACATGCAATAGACAGGAGAATCCTAATTGACTCAAGGCATGCTAAAGGGGAAAATGTTTCATCGAAATCAATCCCTTCTATCTATAAATATCTTTGTGCAACCAGCCTTGCCTTATTTCTAATTAAATTGCCAGATTCATCAGATTTATTCTTGAAGATCCATTTGGTTCCAATGATGTTAGTATCATCTGGTCTAGGAACCAGTTGTCACACCTCGTTTCTCTTAAATTGTTGAAGCTCTTCTTACATAGCAATGATCTAATATTCATCTTAAAGTGCTTCGACAATATTTTTGGGTTTAATCTTGGAGGTGAAGCAGAAATGACTATAGATGCTCTCTATCTGATGTCGAGTTCTTACACCGTCATTAGGATCTCAAATGATCTGATTGAGGGGATGATCCTTAATGATGGGTATGTTGATCGACAGTTGCGGTTCATTAGAGGAAGGGATCTTGTCACCAGATTTACCTAGAATGCATAAATCCACATCATCCTCTAGATCATTCAAAGGACTTTCTTCTTCATGAGGCTGGTGATAAACAACCACATTAGCAGATTCTTAAATGGTAAGAGTCCTTACATTGTACACTTTATAAGCACGGCTATTCAGGGCATACCCAAGAAAGATGCCATCATCACTTTTAGATTCAAAATTACATAGGTGTTCTCTGTCTTTTAGAATATAACATTTACTGCCAAAGACGTGGAAGTATTTCACACTAGATTGTTTCCCGTACCACAGCTCATAAGGCATTTTGTTTAAACATGCTCTTATATATACTCCATTTTCTATATAACAGGCAGTATTGACTACTTCGACCCAGAAGCTTTTGGCCATATCTTTTCCATTTAGCATAACTGAGCCTATTTCTTACAGTACTTGATTCTTTCTTTCAACAACTCCATTTTGTTGTGGAGCTTTTGGGGCTGAGAATTCATGACTAATTCCATTCTCATCACAATATCTTTGAACCGATCATTTTCAAATTCACCACTATGATCACTCCTGATACGGTTTATGCAATATCCTTTTTCATTCTAAAGTTGCTTGGCCAAAATAAAAAATTCATCAAATGCATCTGATTTTTCTCAAAGAAAAGTAACCCAGGTAAACCTAGAGTAATCATCTACTACCACTAAGAAATATCTCTTTCTACCATGACTTTCAACTTTGGTGGGACCCACTAGGTCCATGTGTCATAAGTTTAGTGGCTTAGATGTTGCTATGATGGTGGTCTTTTTGTGTCCCACTTTTATCTGTTTACCTTTTAGACAATCACCACATACAATTTTCCACCTCCCTAATCTTTGGAAGTCCTCTTACCAGATTCTTTGAACTCAACATGGCTAAGTTATGATAGTGGACATGTCCCAGGCTTTGATACCAATTGAAATTGCGGTAAGTACCGCAGTAGTAGAAGTTGGAATAGGTGAAAGTGTCCTAAGGGTAGGGGGGTGAACAGTACTTTATAAACTTTTCTTCAAAATTAAACATCCTATTAACTCGATCTTGATATAATGTACGACTATCAAGATATACTTACTTTAACTCCAATGGCTTCCAAGCTAAGTAGACGATCGAATCACAAGACTAAATATTTCAACATGATTTAGTAATTAGTCTATGATGGATGAATAATGTGACAATGTGTGTGGGATGTGATTTTTAGCAATTCTAAACAATCATGTTATCATGTTTCATGTAATCATTCAAGATAAGCATAATAAATGAATACACGAATATCAATCCCAAACATAGTCATTTATACTAGTTTGACTATGTGCTTACTCCACTCCTGATGGATGCACACAACCCTTGAGTGTACCAGATTTCACTAACGGAGGTTTTAAATCAGCTTCACCTCTAACCTTTATAACCTGCACAAGGTTAACTCTAGGACCTACACAAGGAACCTAGACATGCTTACATAAGGCACAAGTTTGTGCTACACAAGAGCAAAGTTCAACATGAAGCACTTGGGTTTTATGAGAAAAGGATCCACACAAGGAACCTCAGTTTTAGGCTGTAAAGGCTAAGGATCCACATAAGGACCCTAGTTTAAGCCACAAAGGCCAATGACTCACACAAGAACCCTAATTTAGGCCACACGGTCCAAAGACCTACACAAAGGACCTGATTTTATGCCCTACACAAGAGCAATGGTCAACACACATCACCCAAATATACTCTCCCATTGAGGCCTCTTGTGAGGACTTGAAAGGGTGAGATGTACCTGTGATCCAATCCTACACAAGGAACGATCAACAGGGTCTTTGGACTCTAATGATTTACAGATAAGTAGATGAGCCTCGTTCTGCACGTTGATGAAGATCTTCTCCTTTGATGACGAAGATTCTTCAGCTCCCTTAATCCGTAAAACTTATAATGCTTCATTGTAAGGTGACGGGTTGGGTCAAGGTTATGTTGAAATCTACTCTAATGAATATTACTCATTTAAGAGACGGAGAAATTTCAAGCTCTTTAAGCATTCAAGGGATCTCAAATCAATGATTTACCATTAAGATGGTAGTTGGATAATGCTTGAATGAGAAAGTTCATTCACCAATCCACTTTATTGATTGTCAATGATGAGGGTGGATTGAAGGATGAACTCCCATGAGAAAAAGTTCTTAGGGTAAGTGGTATGCAATTACTCTCTCAAAGCACTCACTTTTTCTCTCTCTAGCAACCAAGAGCAAGCTTTCCTTATATAAACGAAAAGTTCCAACTGTAATAATGTTATCAGAGACTGATTGAGTTCGATGTTATCGGACCTTATTCGATATTATCGAACATATACTTTCGATGGCATCGAATCTAAACTCGATGATACGAACTCAACTAAAGATAAACTTGTAACTTTTCTAACTGAGGATCGATGAGAGTGATCCTATCTTGATATCATCGATTTTTGAATTACGATGACATCGAGACTCTATCGATTCCTCGATCATTTCTACATGATTTTCCTCATAAGCTTGCTAGAATAGTTTTAAACAGATTCGATATCATCAAGACTCCCTTGATATCATCGTGATTTGAATTTCGATGACATCGAGTAATGTGTTGATTCCTTGAACATTTTAGATGATTTTCCTCCAAGGCTTGTTAGATAAAACTTATCCCAATTCAATGTTATCAAGATCCCATCGATGACATCATGATTTGAATATTGATGACATCGATTCCATTTCGATTCCTCGAGTAGTATGAAAATATTTTGCAAGACTTTGTTGGATAATGCTCTAATTCTGTCGATATTATCGACTGACCTTTGATGTCATCGATAATTGTTGGTTAATATCATCGAATATATGTTCGATTTATCAAACATTTTGTCCAAATTACTTTGTGGTTGCTGGACATAAAAGACCTAATTCAGTATCATCTAGAATTGTTCTATGTCATTAAACATGAGTGTTCGATGACATTGACACAGACTCGATATCATCGAACTTTGCTGAAAAACTTAGAAGATTTTCTTTTTTGGAACTTAAGTTTTTAGACTATTTCATCATATGTTGTTCTAAGTCTTTTATGGCTTTTGTTTACCTGGGTGTTTTGGGATTTAGGATGTGAAGCTTGATTTACCTGTGATGGGCTTAGAACACACATTTGGTTGAGGCGATCGCTTGATCAATCTTGATATGTGGCTCACCGACTCAACTTACATGCTAATTGACAAACCAGGGCACTTTCATTATTAACATTCTAGAAGCACCATCGAAGTACATTTGCCATAAGTTTGGCTATTCAATCATCATCACTTGCTCATTTGGGAAGTTGTCAGTGATTATTTCACTGTCTGTTACGGGATGAGCTGCTAAAAAATCTATCATTGCCGGCTTGTAAGTAATTTTGTATTCTAAAAGCAATAACATCCATTAGGTCATTAAGAATTTTATGGGATTCGATCACGAGATTGGGATTATATCATGAGAAAGGCAATAATGTCTTAGCTTCTGCACTGTGAATATAAATGTCAAACACATTTTCTTAATCGGTGAATCATTACATTATGCGCCTATTAGAGTTTGACTCAAATAATAGAGCACGATTTCCTTCACATATTCATTTTCCTGTGCTAATAGAGCTCCCAATGAATTCTTAACTGCAGATATGTATAAAATGAGTGATTTACCTTTTACAGGGCCTGCCAATACTGGAGGTTGTTTCAACCATTCTTTGATTAAATTGAACGCATTCTGACAAGACTTGTCCCATACGAATTTTATTTATTTCTTCATTAAATGAGAGAATGGCTGACATCTTCCGGCTAAGTTTGAGATAAAATAATGGATTTATGCTAAATTTCCTTGCAAACTTTTTAATTCCTTCAATATTTCAGTGGTGACATTTCTTGAATAGCTTTGACTATCCTTGGATCGATTTCGATTCCTTTGTGTCTGATAACGAAGCCAAGGAATTTTCTTGACGAGACACCAAAAGCACATTTGCCCAAATTCTTCTTTAACTATTTTTTTTTTAGCTGACGGAAGACTAAAGTCAAATGTTCATGATGTTCTTCATGGTCATTTGAACTGACTATCAAATCATCTACATAACATTCAACATGCTTATGCATCATATCTTGAAAGATGCTCTGCATTTCTCTTTGATATGTTGCCACTACACCAAAATCGTCATTTAGGAACAGTTTTAAATTGTTCCTAAATGCTTCAGGAACAGTTTAATAACATTCCCAAACGAGGTGTCGCAGAAAATCAGGAACGGTTCAGGACCATTTTGGGTACCGTTTTAGGAACGGTTTAAAACCGTTCTGGTGCCAACGGTCACATTTAAGGCACAAAATTTTAGAAATGGTTTTGAATGATTATTAATGTTGCCAACGGTCAAATTTTATGATGGAATTTTAATAACACTATTAAACCCCTTTGTTCATTGTCTGAGAGAGAGTGGGGTATGTAATCTACTTGTATTATATGCCAGATAATTACACAGATAGAAGAAAAAGACAATAGAAAGTTTCACACACACAATAATCTTTAACTATAGAGACTACAATAGCAACTAATAACTGTCTCCACAGCTAACCAATCAATATAAAATCCACCAACCACATCCATCCACCCATCCACCGATCTACTTCAACATCTTGTCCCTCCATCAATATACCCCACCCAAGATAAGTACAAAATAAACATACAAGATCTCCCATTCCTAATTTTTTAATTCCATTTATGTCCTTCTCTGCTCTTGGAATCTTCTCAGTACCCCTACCAGGGAAACATCAAACGCATCCTTCATACCTCTATACTCTGATACTGAGTCTCCTTTAAATTTTCCTATAACATTGAATGTAAATACAAGGCCGTATTAAAAATCTATAAAAGGATGTTAGTTATTTGATGTAAATACAAGGCCGATTATGACACACAACAGGGCTCACCTGATGAATAGCTTGGATCTTACATAGATACACCACACTGGCACATCAGGTAGAGTGAGTCTTCTGAGTAGACATCACATTTATCTAGGTGATTTCTATTCTGTGAAAAAGGAAAAAGTGAGGCAAAAGGACAATCATCTCTGTCACTCGATGAAAAATTCAATTTAGCGTCATCATTTTTCAGAAAGAAATGGCAGCAAAGACAACCACAGTGTAGGAATACAAACTAAGGCCCTATTTGATCATCTTCATAAGCAAACAAAGGCCCAGTTTGGTAGACACCTAAAATTGAGATCATCACATTTTAGTTAACAGTAATTATGTATTGGAGATCTGGACCTCTAATACATAATCATAGCTAATAAACTCCTTATGCATCATTTTAGCTAAGGCCGTGCTTAGTATACGCCTAAAACAGAGCGCATCTCATTTTAGCTAATAGTAATCCTATATTTGGCATCTTGATCTCTAAAGGACAAAATCACCGTTAATTCAAATTCAGTATCAGAGATCAAGATCTCTAATAAATAACTACTGTAAACTAAAATGAGATTGATGCATTTTTTAGCATCAACCAAACAGAGCCTAAAATTGGATTGAAATCAGATTAACAATGCCTAAAATGAGATCATTACTATCAACGAAAATAAAATAATAGGGGCACTAAACCCATATAAGAAATAAAAAAGCATAAGGAAAAATAAACTTGAAGTTAAGCTTAAGATAAGGTAACAGAGTATGATAAACTCACAGCTAGGTGTAGTTAGCTTGAGAGTCCTGGAGCAGATGTCATATAGGGCCTCGTTATCAAGCACCATACACTCATCAGCATTCTCCACCAGCTGGTGGACAGAAAGAGTAGCATTGTATGGCTTGACCACTGTGTCAGAAACCTTAGGTGATGGGAATGCAGAGAACGTAAGCATCATCCGTTCAAGGTATTCTTACCTGATCTTCAATATGAGCAGGGTTTTCATCCTAGAGCTAGTTCCTCCACCTAGAGAGTGGCACACCTGAAACCCTGATCATCCAAAAGAGAAAATATTAATAATGCGAGCATTCCTCCAACTACAGGGGTTGAATTCAAAGAACTAAAAGAAACAATAGGTGATAGGGTTCACCCATAGTGAATCTCATTGTCGGTGTTCCTATAGCTAATGTAGCCACTGGATTGATCAAGACCATTCATCTAGTAGACCCCAGTGTGGATAGTTTACAATTTAAAAGACCACATCAACCTAAGAATCCTATATATCCAATTGTGTAGCCTTCAAATGAAGTCCATTAATATAATGGATTATCTACAAACTGGTTAAAGGCATGTTTGGTTGCACCAAATATCATGATTTGTTTCATGATTATCAATTCAATTTGGTGTAAAAATATTTCATGAAATATGGCATGACCAAACACGCCCCAAGAAAGCAAGTGCCAACGTTTCAGAATCAATATGGCAAAAGATCCTACTGAACAGCAAAGTAAGATCATCCAGAATACCAATTCCTACTACCTAGCCCATACACAGTGGGCACCACAGACCTATAAATCCTATCACAGGAGGCATTTGGGGCCAGTCATCAATTGCGGATCTAACCTTAAAAGACCTTGAAAAAAAATCCACTAAAGGCAAACAACAAATCCCTAATCAATGCTGCAAAACTAAAAGATCCCTGCTAAAGCTACAACAAATACCCCATCAGATTTTAGTGGCATTACAGACAACTGGGAGTAAAGGGCCCCACCTTGTGTTTCCATCTGAGGAGGAGCTAGAAAGAAGCTGGTTGGAATTGTAGGAGAAACAACAACTGTAGCTTGTGTTTGATGATAATGATGATGATGTTGTTGACGATGGTGGTAATGTTGATGAAGGCAGGACACTGAAACTGATCATAAGATTTTACAACTCACATGATTGTCAGTTGAAAATTTTTCAGAAAAAGCTTAAAAATCAAAACCCATCAAGCAATCTGATGTTTCAGGCCAAACGATCAATAGATTAACAACATGATATTGAACTCTTAAATTGATAAACCTGACAACATATAATCATTCATGATATTGAACTCTGATGCAAGAAGCAAATCTCTCCTATATAGATACCTGAAAATAGGCAACAACAATGCAGTGTTAGCCAAACTGGTAGAGTCTGCTTTCAATAAAGTGTTTTATTTGTGATATAATTAATTACCATGTAGTGATGATTGAAGCCATCGACACATTTGTTACAAACCTGCATTACATCTATCATGTCAAGTCTATAGAAACAACTAATCAAGTAAGCTATACAATCAAAACATATATACAGTCTAAAAAGGTTAAGTGTCCAAAAAAGTATTAGACTATTGTCACTAATCGGTGAACTGAGTAAAGCAATGATGTCATGCAACAAATGAGCCAATTCCAACTTCGCCTAATGTCGAATGATATCCGTCTAGCTCTGGCAATTCGATGTCTCCTTTGATAATGATACCAATGGCAACCTTGTAAAGATCTTCCTAAAAGATAAACTTACCTTCATCAACTATAACACTTTTAGAATTTGAATGTAAATTATCATAAAACAGATGTTATTAGTTCAAGATATTGAACATACCTTAATGATAGTCCAACACACTCGATGGAGTCAGTGTGACCAACTAAAGAACTAATCACCTGATGAGAAGAGGATAATTTAGTAACCATTAAAACCATTTTTATGTGCCATACTTTAAACAGTTTTCAATATTCTAATTGAAGATTGCACAATGCAAGCAACTATCCTACTATATAATGATACATGTAGGTTGTATATAGAAAAGAAAAGATATGGTATTGCAGTTCTTTCAGATGAGAACATCCACTTCAGCATGTAGAAGTTTCACAAAGAAGGTGAAAAAGCAACAGAAATCAAACTCAAAGCACTTCAATAAAGATGATTAAAGAAAATTTTGAGAAACTCTGAAAAGTGTTATGATTCTATTAAGGTTGTGCTTCCAGCATACTAGATTAGACATAATCTTCACTGTTGTTGTTTCCTTCCTCGGCCCACACTGCCATGACACCGATAGCTCCACCTTACAAACCCCTCAACTTGGTATTCAGCTTGTAAAAATGGGATCCGTTGGCTATAAAACCATGATATTTTAAGACATGTAATCATTGGGTTTTAGTATACTTTTGACAATAGAAACAAAATCAAATACCAACATCTCTAGTACCTTCTTTGTAGTTTCCTTGTTCGCTAACCCACCAACTAAGAAATCCAGGCCCCCTAATGTTTCTTTACAAATAAATAAATAATTAAATAATTAAATAATTAAATAATCGGGATGGATCTATGGAAGTAGAGATTGTTTCTAGTTTCTACTCATACAGGAAATGGCATTTATCAAACAAAAAGAAGGATCTCTTTAGGTCATCAGCTCTGCAAGGAAGAGCTAATGCACCATTTAACATTAGATGCCAATGCACTAATGTATGCCACACCACATGCACTCGATATGCTAAGTTTTCAAGACTGGAAGAAATTTTGTATCAAAATCAAAAAGAAAAAAAGCCCACATGATTTTTCTACTCTAAGCAATATTGTCCCAATAGATGAGTCGAATCAACAAGTCTTCCTGAGTTGGTGCAAGAACAAGGTTTCCTAAAGACAGCTCATAATCTCAACAATAAACATGCTTTTTCTTTTAAAGTTGCAAAGAAACATACACTATTTTAGATTTAATGGATCAAAGGTTAAGTGGTATCTCAATCAGAGATGCATCCACGTGATTACCTTCTAAGCAAACAAATGAAGTGGCGATTAAAGTAGTAATGACATGCAAAATCACCCACCTGATGAATGATCTCTAGAGTCAAGCTGAATGTGACTTTATTGATCTGGCAACACCACATCACCATGAACAACCTCAGAACTTAGAAAAAAAAAAGTCACAAGCAAATAAAAGAAAAAATAATAAAATATATGCTGAAAGTTCCAAACATAATCCATAAACTTAAAAGAAGATGGGCCTATAATAAAAAAAATTCAATTTTGGTCACAAACACAAGCTCAACCAACATAATGTCATCACAAATGTAGATTTTTCCATGGTCATCAACATCAAGCAAATTCTGCATGGAAACAGATCATGAGAACTATTCCTGTCACAAATTAAATCATAATATTTTGGTATCCCCTGATGAAAATATGAAAAGGATACTACATTCTACTGTTACAACATAATAAAGAATAAACTATCTGAACTTCCAAAGTTATGATTATAAGTTGTATGATGATCCATAACTTGGTCACTTGTCTATGTTGGATGTGTGCATGAGGTTACAGAGGTCATTTCAGAAAGAAAAAAGAAAGCAACACATGAGATGCCTCACACATCAATTTGAATTATATATAATCATAATGTACATAATTGTGAAAACTTTTATATTTTATTGGAGATAAGTTGCATGTGAGCCTTTACCATGGCCAGTAACCGGTTCAGTGGTTCCAGGGCCTGGTTAAAAGGGGAAAGTTGATGTTCGGACTTTGCTACTAGCTCTTCACATTTGGCCTAGCACAAGAAAGAAGAAAAATATAAAAATCAGATATGTAGTGGAGTCCATCTGTAAAGAATAGATTTCCTGGATAGATGGTTGGAATCAGTAGATGGACAACTGCAGTTCTTGATCAAGTAGAAGCAAGGCTCCTAACAGTTGGAGTTTGGTAGCCAATAGAGAACAATCTGCATCGTATGCTCCAATTGAAGGGACTTTACGAGGGAAGGTACAAAATCCCAACTGTGGCTACACCACCACGCTAGAGCAATAATGTCGAGCAGAAAAACTGCAACAACTACAAGGCATAAGATAAACAGTCCCACCTAAGATTATAAAAAGTAAAGCACTCCTTAGGCAAGATAGTAGCCACAATACAAATCGTTTGGAAAAAAAAAACTACAAAACCCATGTGGACACCCCTAAAACCCTATGATCAAAACCAATCTACTTCAATGTGAGATTTGTGGCCTTCCTCATATCATTTTTATAGCACATGCAAAGGGATATTACTAACTTGTAGATATCCCATACGGCATGATTGTTTGCAAAGCATGCACCACTCATTGACCTATCACCAATAGTTCTTGTTTACTATCAGTTCTAAAGTCAAACAAATAGAAGGGAAAATATCAGCCTGCCACTTATCTAGTAAATATCGGACTACGCCTGCAAGATATGAAGAAACCATTTGTTAAAACTCTAGTAAACGTTTAATGTATGAAGGTTACTCGTAATGATTTTTTTTTCAATGGTTTCATTCCATTTTGTCTAGTAGGCTAAAAATATTCAGTAAGTATTTTTCTAGGTCCGACTAATAAAAAAGAAAAGGAAAGAAGTCGGAAGAGAATTGAAGAAAATTGCCTTACTAAAAGAAATGTAATGACATGAAACAGACATTGCTATAAACATTGACCAGAAATAGATTCAATTTCAATGCTCTAGCATTTAAGTAGAATAAATTGATCTGTAAAGAAAGTGTAAAGAAACCAATGAAAGGCCAAATATTTGCTATCACCACATGTTGAAATTTCTAATACTATGTTGCATCCTATCTTTAGAACAAAACCTTTGTTATCAAAAGTATAGCATCCAAGCTTGAAATGAATATTTTTATGTTTCTTGGGATAAGAGAAATGCTACTCCTGATAGATTTTGATTAGTAGAATGACAAAAATAACTTTCAACCATATGAAATATTTTCTAATTGGGTTGCATATCTAGCTCAAGAACATGGGTGTTAAAAAGTAACATGCTGAGACATGAATGCAATACAATCTTCATAAGAAACTATGTTTCTTAGCTCTCACACCAAGCTCACTATTATTTTGTAGATATGTCTTACAAATGAACCCATGTGAAGTAAATGTGCCATCAGTTATATGTGGTAACATGTAATAGGATACTCTTCAACCCTGCTTGGAGATCTTCCCATATGGTTTTGTACACTCTCTGCCTATTTAAGGTAGATTGTCCCTCTAAGGTAGAGGATATTGCATTGTTGCTACAAGAGGAGAAGAAAATTGAATCTAAGTAAAAGAAGAATGGAAAATGGTGCGGATATCACTGCATGCATAATGGACTAGCTACATTAACGTGCCAAGCGTGTAAACCATGAGAGAATATATCGCACTCTGTAACTGTGTAATGTAATGTTTAAACATATCCACTCATGCACAAGAAGACATGATGATGTAGAAATTCAAGAGAACTGAGCCATGAACCATATCACTGCTAACCAATTGTCAAGGGTCCTGCATTCTTTCACAACCCCTGCTACTCGTTGTTATACCATTAGATTGGCATGGTATAGCTTTCATGCCTCAACAACCACATTGCAGGACCACGCAAGGAAGAGATGCATATATAAAGAATGGGTAAAGAGCAGAAAACAGACAAACCAACCAGAAAGTTTCCAAATGAGATTCTTAGGATGATAGGATGGATTGCGATGCAAGCTACTGCTGGGGCTACAAGGAAGACCAGGTCGATGTAAAGGCCAAAGGTGGCAATGTCTGCTGAAGCTGCCTTAGGAGATTAATCATGTGGCTCGCAGTTTGTTCAGTTGCCAGATCTTTGCCTACACATATAACCTCAGCAAAAACATCATCAATCATCCCATTACAGATGTGTTACTCTAGCTCTGGTTAAACTTAAACAATAGTCATTTAGGACTCCCAAATCACAAGACTTGCCTAAAATCACAGACTATGTGAGCGTCTCCGATGTCCTTCTTAGGAGAGCTTCTCTCCTCAAACCTTTCCTTCTCTTCTAATTCCTTCTCCCTCTGCCTTTGCCTCTCAGCGTTCTCATCCATCTTGGCTTTCTGCTTTGCATCTTCCTTCTTACACTGTACGGGCTCTGCAGTACAAATCAAACACTCACCATAGATTGGGGGAGGGAGGGAGAGTGAGAGGGAGATCGGGAGAGAGGGTTGAGATCAGGAGAGGGAGATCGAGAGAGAGGGTTGAGATCGGGAGAGGGTTAAGATCGAGAGAGGGAATCAAGAGAGAGGGTTGAGATCGAGAAAGGGTGATCGAGAGAGAGGGTTGAGATCGGGAGAGAGAGATCGAGTTTGAGAGAGAGAGAAAGAGAGAGAGAGAGAGAGAGAGAGAGGGGGTTGAGATCGGGAGAGGGAGATTAAGAGAGAGGTTTGAGATCGAGAAAGGGTGATCGAGAGTGAGGGTTGAGATCGGGAGAGCGAGATCGAGATTGAGAGAGAGAGAAAGAGAGAGAGAGAGAGAGAGAGAGAGAGAGAGAGAGAGAGAGAGTGAGAGAGAGAGAGAGAGGGTTGAGATCGAGAGAGGGAGATAGAAAGGGAGACGCAGATGGCGCAAATGAAGGATTTTAGGGCGTTTTGGGGTAACGAAATGAAGACAAAAATTCGGTAGTCTGCGGTAATTACCAGTAATGTGACTCTTGGGCTAGGTGGGATCCACTCAAAGATTACTAATAGAATCCATTCCGTCCATCTATTTCAAAATAAAATAATAAATCATAATAATAATAATAAATAAGAACATCAAACACTCAATTAAGACACACCAACAAAACAATGGAAATAATAACATATAATAGCAACTTGTTGAGTATGGTTCAATACGTTTCAATTCAAGAACGGCTTAGAGCCATTTCTGAACCAAAATTCTGACTATACCAAAATGACGATTTTGGCGTAGTGTGCACTAGCATTCTTGAGACCAAATGGCATAACTTTATAGCAATAAATTCCCAATGAAGTTTTGAATGTCGTGGATTCTTTGTCTTCAGGAGCCATTCTTATCTGATTATATTTGGCATAACCATTCATGAAAGACATGACAACATATTTTTTATATTGTCGATTAATAACGTAGTTATTGGCAATAGAAAATCATCTTTTGAGCAAGCCCCGTTTAAATCTTTAAAGTCAACACATACCCTGATTTGTCCACTTTTCTTTCTTATCGGGACAATATTCGATACCCATTTAGGATATTTGACTTATCTGATAAACTTGACCTTGATCAGTTTATTTAATTCTTCTATCAGAGGAATTAGATCTAGATGGAATTGTCTCTGTGCCTGTTTGATCAACTTCTTATCTTTAGAGATATTTAGTTGATGCATTGCTACTAACGGTTCCAGTCCTGACATTTCTACATATGTCCAGGCGAATACATCTTTGTTCTCTTTCAGGAGTTTGACATACTGATCTATTTCTTGTTTGGGTAAACTAGCATTTATAAACGTATTCTGTGGTTCTTCTCCATTGCCTAAATTTACTTCTTGCAAACTATCGACTGTGGGCTGCCACCATCTTCTATCTGTTTCGGAGTTGTTTCAGGATGCTTAACTATTTCAAAATCTGTTTCTTCTATTGAATCGACTATGACCATGTTTACTAAAGATTCTGCCCTCAATCCATGAAAATTTTCTCGCCTTATTTCATTTACTCCGATTGGAATATGAATTCCTTTTCCATAATTTAGGCTAGTTGGTTCTTCGTAATCAAGACCAATGTGCTTCATAATTTTTCTTTCGGCCAGATTGTATCTCTCGAGATCTTCGAATGTTAGTTTTTCACAACTTATACTACTATTGGCCTTTTCTTTTGCTTTTATTTTTGAAGGGGTATAAAATTCGATCGGCTTGGGATATTTCAAACTAAATTTGACATGAAATCTTTTTCGAATGGTTAGGAATGACTTGTTCCTTTCAGAATATAGCAATGGTACTGTGTAATTTAATTGTAGAATTTTCAACTACTCGGGTGACAATAATGTTAATGGCAGCTGTCCCAGTTGTCTCAAATATTTTGCCATGAAATAAAACTTCTTTTTCATGTTTGCTCACCCAAACAGTTCTATATTTGCACCTTCCTTTTCTCTTATTTCCATGGGATCACTTCTTGGGGCTTTATTTTCATCATTCTTCTCCCCTTCTCCTATGGCGAATCCATCATAGTAACTAGCATCAGCGAAGAAAGCTTCTACTTCTATATATGGCTTTGAAACGGTAATTACTTTGTACTGAATTCCATCCTTGTAGTACTTTAAGTATTGGTGCAAAGTGGAAGGTATAATTCCGTACTGATGCATCCATGGCCTACCCAAAAGGAGGTTATATATTGTTACTGCATTGATGACATGGCAAACAACATTTGTCGCTAACTCCCCTATTTCTAAGGTTAGTGTGATTTTTCCTAACGCATGCTGCCCATCTTGATTAAAACCTTGTATCATTATTCCACTAGGGCGTAGATGTAAGCAGCGATATTCGAGTTTAGTCAACGCTGTTAATGGTAAAAGATTCATTATCGACCCATTATCCAACATTATTCGCTTAACCTGTTTACTGCGAATGTGACCCATGATCATTAATGGCCTATAATGCTCCTTGTCAGAAGTCAAATCATCATTAAAAAAGGAAATGACGGGCATGCAACTATTTTGTATCTCTTGTTATGTGCTTTCCATCTCTACAAGTAATGCTTTTCTGACCTCTTTATCGGATAGGGCTTGAATTAGAGTGTGTTGACAGTCTTTTAATAACTGTAGTGTGTCATACACACTTAACTGAGCTGGTATACCTTTCAAATGGCTTATCACATTATAATCACTTTCTCGATTTGATTCTTTTTTTCTTTTCTATTGTTATCAGCATGTATCCCTAGTACTCTTTCCTGAACAACTTCAGCGTTTTGTTTTTGGAGAGGGCTTGTTACTCTTTTTTCCTGAGTGTAATGTGATCACTGTTGCTTTTCTCATTCGTTCTACAGAATTATCGGTATTCATGCTACTGCTTTCCTTCTTTTCTAGCCCTCGCTTTTTCTTATATATAATCTCTCAGCCAAAGATCATGTTTACCAACACTTTTCTGCTTCTTTCTTTCTCTTTACATATTATGATCTCACCTCTATTTATCATCCTTTGAATTATGTATTTCAGTGTAAAGAAATTTTCTATGGAATGTTCCAACAGACGGTGATAGTGGTAGAAGTTTCTTTCTTTTGTCATTTCTGCTTCTTCTAGCCATTTAGACGAGGTTAACTCTATTGTCCCTGTACTTAGCAGTTGTTTCATCGTGGGAGTAACGTCCTCCTTCTTGAATGTAAATCCTTCACAAGAATTAAGAGATCTTGGTTTTTTATCATTGTATCTTCCTCTGTAACGATTTGATTCTTTTCTCTTTTTTGTTCTTTTTCTATCTCAAGGGGTATTATTTTTCTTTTCTCATTCCACAACATTTTCCATCAATCTAACATGCCCTCTTCTGCCTATTTCATAATGAAATGCAGACATTTTCTTGGTAATTAATTCCAGTGCATGGGCTTTTGTAGCCAGATCGTGGAAGATTCTTATGTCGGCGCTAGTGAGACCAAATGCTATTCCAGTCTCCATGGAGTTCAGACACATTTTTACCTGCTCTTTTTCTTCTGGTAACTATTTGCATGAAGCCCCCAATGTCTTCCATCTGTTGAATAACTTTTCTACTAACTCTTCTTCTATTTGCTGCACAGAAGCTAGTTCTGTAATGCTAACATCATGCTTCGATGAGAAAAAATTTAACATAAAGACATCCTGCATTTGTTTCGATGTACGTATTGATTCTGGTGCCAGATTATAGTACCATCTGAAGGCCTTTCCTATGAGGTCGTAATGAAGTGCATGAGGTGTTCATCTGAAGATCCATTCCCATTAATTTTTTTGAAATTTGGATGTTTAAAATTAGCTTGGAAAGGTACATCTTCCACTTCTCTCAGTTAAGGAGTCCTATAATGGAATTGTCCGACATTCTCTCACTCTCTTTCAATTCTGATTGCCTCTATGACCACTTATCGTACCTCCTCTTAAGTTATTGCTCTCATTATGGGGGTGGATCCATGTGATCCTGCTCTCGGTGGCTGTGAGCCTTCAGGTCGTTGTTCTTATTCATTCATGGTAGCCATCATCCAAGGGGGGGATCTGATCTACATTATGTGCTAGGGTAGTCAGAGCTTCCCGAAGGCCCCTACATTCTTCCAATGTTCTCTATACTTGCACCATGTTAGCTATACAATTTTAGTAGTTAGCTGTGGACCTTGGTTTATTCCTGCCATGCATATGACATCTTCCTCATTCCCTAATGAGGTGGTCATTGGAGTAGAGTAAGAATACACCAATGCGATAAGGCTTATTAAACAAGGGGTTTTGTTTGGATCTTTCGTACTCCTACCAAATTCAGTTGATTGTGATATTACTTGTTGAGGTATATTTTGAGGTGATATGGAGGCTATTGTACTTTTCATCAATGACTTGCCCTTTTCTTTTTTTGTCTATCGAATACTCATAGCAGGAGGTGCTGAGAAATCTTGCATTGTTGGAGAAGGAAGGAATTTCCCTGAATATAGAGCTGGAGGGGCGAGTTCGGGGTTATTTCTTACTACATTCCATGTTATCGGTCCCTTGACTTTCTATGGAGATGAATTCACCCTGGCAATTACAGTGTTTCGAGCCCTTGTTCTTCAGGATGTCATTACAACCCAATCATCTTGACAATTACAGTGTTTCAAGCCCTCGTTCTTCGGGATGTCATTATAACCTAATCACCCTGGCAATTACAGTGTTTCGGGAGATGAATTCACCCTGGCAATTATAGTGTTTGTGCCAGTGGTGAGACAGTTATACTCTAGTCATAGATCAGGACTTGTGGTTTTTACTTTTAATAGATCGACCTTTGTTTCGAACAAGAAACAAATGTATTTGATTTGGGAGATTATCTTATTTAAACATAATAAGGAGAATAGAAATAGAACCATCATCATATTATTCTTGCTGAGTTCATTTACATCCCTTTAATATCCCTTGATTCTAAGATAGATTATTAGAAATGAGCAACTTGTAATTAGTCAAAGCTTATATGTCAAATCTTGATTCCGACAGCCTTTCGGCAGCTGTTTTGATCATCTCCTAGTACTTAGGAGGAATATCAAATTTAATCGACTAATCTCTCTCTGGAGCTTCTCCTTCGGGTAAAGGAGAAAGCCTTCAGCAATTCCAGCAGCATTTCAACCCGATTTTCCTTGGTCACATGAGTAACCAGGTTGCGTGACCCACGCAACCGATCTGTCATTTGCACGGTCAGCGCAACTAGTGTGAGGGTTGCGTGGTTCGCGCAACAGTTGCGAGGGTTGTGTGGTTCACACAACTGTCCCTTCCTTCTGCTCCTCACCTTCAGTCTTCCTTTAGAATTCGATCCTCCCAAATGAGAGGGGAAGCGGGGTATTTATAGACCTCCCACACATGTTAACCCTCAGCCTTCATGCCATGGTGTACCGGTTGCGCCATTCATTCTCTGATCAAACGACCTGTGCAATAAAAAAGTTGGTTACACGGTCCGTGTAAGTGTTATTCTTATTGCATGACCTACACAAGTACTTTAACCAGTTGCACGATCCGTGCAACTACTTCCTACTGTTATGCGGTATGCATAAGTGTTATTCTTGTTGCTCGACCCGCGCAACTGTCAACCCAAATTTCTTAGTGCTTTTTCTCATCTTCACTTAATGTTTGATTCTTGATCTTCATCCTTGCTTGATGATTTTTCATGCCCCAATAGATGCCCCCTTGATCCGTTCTTTATTCCCTTGAATCAAAGAATCAGGATCAATCTTGTACATTTTTTCTAAACTCGTTGCGCGGGTCTCTGAACGTGCACCTGAGCACTGTACTCGGCCTTGTCTCTATATATAGCCGAACTTGCTCATTTCCCTTATCTCTTGTTTCCTGCAGTGAAGCACTGGTGAGAATTTTCTTCTCACGTAACTAACACTTGTTGCGTGACCCATGGAACGACATCTTCATTGCACAAGGCTTCAAATCCATTATGATGCCCATACAACACTTAATCTGTTATATGACTCACGCAACACCCAATCGGTTGCGCGACCCACGTAACCTCGCGCAGTAATCAATCTGTTGAGCAATCTGTGCAACTGCCACTTTAGCAATTTTTGGGACTTAACCAAACTTCTTCACTTTTAACATGGCTCGTACCAAAAGAACTTTCATCATTGTCGATCCTCCCTCTGATCAACCCTCCCATCAAGAGCTACCAAATACTGAAGCTTATCAGATGGCAACCCCTCAAGCAGCAGAATCACCATCCTCTCCAGCTCAACCCCTGCGTAAGTGATTCAAGACGACTGATAGATGTCCTGCTTACATAAAAGAACCGGTACTCCCCACATTTGACTTCACCCCTCATATTAAGTCATTATCATCTCCAATTCATAGGGCCATTGCCATGGACAATCTGAAAATGCCTCCACGGTACAGTCGTGAATACGATTGGGATGAATGATTGAAGATAACAGCGCATTATCAAACAATCAAACAAAAGCCACCTGCCAAAGAAGATACCCCTCCTCCTTCTAGACCTAAGAAGTATCGTAAAAAAAAAGCCCAGGAGTTTCAAGAGAAGATTAAAGAACACAATAGGAAGAAACTCCACAACTCTTGGGAGTCGATCCGTACCGTCCAAGGTATCATTTAATTTGACAACCCCTACAAACAGGGTGTCATCACAATCTCAATTAGTATTCATCGTCATCACTCCACGTTGGTCTGTGAACCCAGGGATCATCTAACCACAGAGAGACTGGCCTACACAGAGTCTTAGTCATTTAAGGAATCGAGACTATTAGAAGGCATCCTACAGCCGTCGAGACCAAGACAGTAAATAGGTAGCATTCACTCCATGATTTTCCTTATCCCCTCTTACGATGTCCATAGTCTATATCCAACTTACTTTTACGAGACACTCAAGCAACGTTTCAGCCACCGCCCTCTTATCTGGAGCTCGGAAGAATTTAGAACAAGAGCTCTTCTGACTCCTCGTAATTACTATTTTGAACGGGCTACTGCAGTTCTGGCAAAACATGCTAGGACTTTATCGAAGATTGACATTTTCCACGCGGTCAAAGCAACATCGTATCCCTTCTCCAAGGAATCTTCCATTTTAAAAGCATTCCTCAACTATTGGTGTCCTTCCACCAATTCTTTCCATCTCCCTAAAGGTGAAATGAGCGTCATGCTCTGGGATATTCACAGGATTACCGGTTTGCCAATAATCAGAAAATTCTTTGATGAATTCATCCCCACTAACGAGGAATTTTCTTTCGTCTCTTCTCCTGATCGTATTCCTATTTCGGAGTCGACCACTGAACTTTTCAAGGAGAGGTCGAAATTCTCGAATATTCACAAAATTCATCCCATGCAATGGCTGGCTCACTTCAGTAGAGCTCTGAAGTAATTTCCCTCTTCTGCAATCTCCTTTCATTGTGACTTACTATATATATATATATATATTAACCTTAATTTCATTTGCTTATCCATTCAGATTTCCCAGCAATCACTCCCGACAACTTGAACGTCTCCGAAAGGGCATAAAAGGTCGCATTGAATATTCTATCTATGGGGAGCTCACAGCATTCATTGTGTATTGGCTAAGTTTAGTGGTCTTTCCAAGTTCCAAATCAGCAGATGTCATTCGTCCTTCATTATTTATATCTGCGGGTGCCATGGCCGAGGGAGCTAAGCATTCTCTTACTCCTCCCGTTCTTTACTCAATATACAGAGGCTTTGGAGAAATTGCATATGACGTAAAAAGCCTTTTTATCAGTTCTGCGTCAACTTATATACTGTGGCATGACTTTCTTGGTTGGCTGGGTGTTTAATTCCCTTGGACTTTTGAAGTACCAGAAAAAGATTACATACATCCTTCTAAAGTTCCTCTCTACTTTTTTCAAAAAAGATCCATGCTAAAGAGATCTTATGACTGGGCAAAAGATGCCATATCTTCTGATGCCAAGATAAACTACTTCCACTTCAGCTTACTTCATTATATTGAAGACACGGAGAAAATAGACATAGAATCACTCTCTTCAGCAGAAAGGGGATTTTTCATATCGATTAGATCATACAGTCTCCCACTGAGGGAAGGGACTGAGTTATAGAGAGATCCATACTATCCTATTCGCTTCGCCCATCAATTCGGCTTTGATCAGGCAGTGCCGAAAGATTGTGAGCTGGTGACTCAAAGAATGCAAAGTTATGGAACTGGCCCATTTAATTGGGTAATGATTTAAAAGCAATTGTTGGGCCGGGCTAATTCTCCCTTAATCATTCTAGGTTGTGATTGTACCCCAAGAGCATCGAGAATCATTATGTAGATAATATTGTGGATCAAAATCAATAACATCTTCAGGGATGATATCTCTTAATGAAGTGAGCATTGACCGGTATACTTATACCTAGCCCATCTTGATTCACAACTCTGTATGTGCCATTGGAGTATACTTCTTTTATTATGTACGACCCATCCCATTTAGGCTTGAATTTTTTCCCTGTTCGACGGGTGACCACTATAGGTCTTTTCAACATCAGCACCATATCCCCTTTCTTGAAGGAATGATATTTAACATGTTTGTCGAAGGTAGTTGATATCCTGGTTTAATATGATTGTAGTTGTTGTTGGGTTGCCAACCATTTTTCATCAAGCAGATCTAACTCTTTCAACCTTATCTTTGCATTTTCATCATCTGTTATGGATTGGTGCACCGCCACTCTAAGTGATGCTACTTGTATTTCAATTGGGACCACTGCTTCCACATCATAGACTAGAGAATACGACATGGCTCTTGTTGCTATCCAGTGAGTAGTTCTGTATGCCCATAAAGCTTCTTGTAATCTTTCATCCCAATCACGTTTATTCCCTATCATTGTTTTCTTCAGTATCTTGATTATCATTTTATTAAACACCTCTGTTAATCCATTGGCCGGTGGATAGTAAGGTGTTAAAAATGAATGATGAATGCTGAATTGCTGACAGAGTTTTTCCATGCCTTTATTTTTGAAGGAAGTGCCATTATCAGTAACAATCTTCTTCGAAATGCCCTGGCAGTATATTATTACGTGCCGGATGAAATTAACTACATCCCTTTCTTTAACATTGTGTAAAGTAACTACTTCTGTCCACTTGGAGAAATAATCTGTTGCTGTTAAGATATACTTCTTCCCTTTGGATGAAGGCAGATTTATATGACCAACGACGTCATGCCCCCAGGCAGAAAAGGGCTAAGAAGCAACCGACTAATGCAGGTCTTTTAGAGGAATGTGTATAACATCTCCATGAATCTGACATTCATGACACCTCTTCGCATAATCTATCGCATCTTTAAACATGGAAGGCCAATAATTTCCCATTCGGTGTATTCTATTGAATAGATTACGGCTAGCTTGATGTGCCCCACATTCTTCGGAGTGTGCCTCTCTCAATGTCTGACCCGCCCCTTGTTCATCTAAACAACGTAGCATGATTCCATTATAAGATTTCTTGTACAAGACTTCACTGCATATGATGAATCTGTTTGACTGTTGCTTGATTTGCTGTCTTTATACTGGATCTTCTGGCATGATATTATATTTAAGATAATCGATGAAAGGCTGATGCTAATTATTTGTCGTTATCTCTAAACATCATATTGGAAGTGTTTCAATGAGTTCTTCAATGTCTTCTGAAGACGGTAAAAATTATCTTTCTTCTATAGTTATTTGGAGAGGACTTCGATTTGGGCAAGACATGGCCACTGCTAGGCTAGCCAAAGCGTCTACTCTTGCATTTTTAGACCGCGGTACATGCTTAATTTCTACATGAAAGAATTTTTCTAGCAATTGCTGTGCTTTTTGGTAGTACGATAAAATTTCTTGCTTTCTTACCTCAAATTTAGTTATTAATTGATTTATAATCAATTTAGAATCTTCGAAGATATGCAGTGTCCTTATTTCCATTTCTCGAACCATTTCCATTCCAATAATGAGGGCTCTATACTCAGCCTCATTGTTTGTGCATGTAGTACATAACCTAAAGGAATAGGGCAATAATCACCTTGAGGAGTAATGAATATCACTCCTGCCCCTACTCCTGATGCTCGAGCAGCGCCGTCAAAATACATTTGCCAGGGGCATTGCGACTCAGCCAGCATAACTTGTTCATCCGGAAAGTCATCAATAATGGTTTCGCATCCTTCTACAAGCTGTGCTGCAAGGAAGTCTGTCACTGTTTGTCCTTTTACTACTCTTGCTCACTCATACTAATAGTATATTCTGAAAGAAACAGCATCCACTTGACCAATCTTCCAAACAACATCAGATGGGAGAACGGCTAACATCTCCCTGCTCTTGAAAAAAACTTGATCGGATCCGCTCTTAAAATCAGAGTTATGCCATGAGAAAGACAATAATGTCACTAAACACTCCTCGATCGGAGAGTAGTTACATTCTGTGCCCATCGGAGTTCGGCTTAAATAATAAAGAGCAGTTTCTTTTCCAGCTTCATTCACCTGAGCCAACAATGCTCCTAGAGAATTCTCAGCCGCAGATATATACAAGATCAGTGGCTTCCCTTTTATTGGAGCAGTCAGTACCGGCGGCTATTTCAACAATTCTTTGATTGAATCAAATGCATTCTGGAAAGCTTGGTCTCACAAAAATTCTATATCTTTCTTCATCAGATGGCAGAACGGCTAACATCTCCCTGGTAAATTTGAAATGAAACGGTGAATGTATGCCAGTTTTCCTTGCAAGCTTTTTAATTCCTTTAGCGTTTTCGGCGGCGGCATATTCTGAATAGCCTGGACCTTCCTTAGATCGATCTCAATGCCTCTAAGTTCATTTACATCCCTTTAATATCCCTTGATTCTAAGATAGATTATTAGAATAAGGAACTTGTAATTAATCAAAGCTTATATGTTAAGTCTTGATTTAGGCAGCCTTTCGGTAGCTATTTTGATCATCTCCCAGTACTTAGGAGGAATATCTAATTTAATCGACTAATCTCTCTCTAGAGCTTGTCCTTCGGGCAAAGAAGAAAGCCTTGAACAATTCTAGCAGCATTTCGACCTGATTTGCCTTGGTCACATGAGTAACGAGGTTACGTGACCCGTGTAACCGATCTGTCAATTGTGCGGCCAGTGCAACTAGTGCGAGGGTTGCGCGGTTCGCGCAACTGTCCCATCCTTCTGCTCCTCACCTTCAATCTTCCTTCAGAATTTGATCCTCCCAAATGATAGGGGAAGCGAGGTATTTATAGACCTCCCACAAGTGTCAACCCTCAGCCTTCATGCCATGGTGTACTAGTTGCACGATTCATTCTCTGATCAAACCACTCGCGCAACAGAAAAGATGGTTACACGGTCCACATAAGTGTTATTCTTGTTGCACGACCTGCGTAAGTACTTTAACCGGTTGCGTGATCCGCATAACTGCTTCCTACTATTGCGTGGTTTGTGTAAGTGTTATTCTTGTTGCACGACCCGCGCAACTGCCAACCCAAATTTCTTAGTGCTTTCTCTCATCTTCACTTAATGTTTGATTCCTGATCATCATCCTTGCTTGATGATTTTTCATGCCCCAACAACCTTCATGAATTGCGGATATTCAGGATTGATTCGTAGCATATTCTATCACGAACCCAGTCGTCATGAAGTGGAAATTCATCTTACTTATAATGGTTGTCATTGACTGTAATTTGGATTGTATCCTTCCATTAGCAATATGAAATCTTTAGTATTCTAATAATAAAGCATTCTATCATAAGGATGAAGGGGAGAATGTTCCTATTGAGAGTCGCCATTTTGGTATCGATATGATGCCAAACTATGATGAAATTCTCTAAACTTCCTCTATGTTAATCTTAAATAAGATAATATGAAAAGTCCCCAGTAGAGTCACCATTTTGTTTTGACAAGAAACGAAAGTGTTTGGTTTTGGGAATTATCTTACTTAATCATAACAAAGAAAATATAGGGAACCATCATCAAGTTTATTCATTCTGAACTCATTTAAACTCTTTGATTTCCCTTGATCCTAAGATAGAATTTCATAATACAAGTATTAAAATAGTCTGAATATCAAATTTGGCAGCATTTTAGCTTATGATTAGCTCATCTCCTTAGGAGGAATATTGCATGAATATGACCATCCTGTATCTTCTAATTAGAAATTCTAAATTGAAGAAGGGCTAGAATTGAAGAAAAGCTAGCCTGCTGATAGCATTCGGATTCATTTTGTCGGCATCTTGACTCTTTGATATAGATCCTAGCGAACACACTATGGTTGCGCTAGTCGACACAACATGCCCTCTTTCTTCTTCCTTCTCCTCTTTTGAATACCTTCAAATTCCTCTTCTTCCCTGGAGCTCTGATCTTCTTCGAAATCTTCATTGTGTCCAAATGAGAGACGGAGTGGGGTATCTATAGGCCTCCACACGTGCGAATCCTCGAACTTTGCTCCATGGGGCTCACTTCTCACACCATCTCATTAGTCCGTTCTTTCTGCATGAAAATAGTATTGTGCGGACCTGCGCAACCAATGTTCTTTGCACGTGTGCGCACAACATAATATACACTCATTTTTCCTTCATTTCCCCTCTTTCTTCAATCTTAATTTTCTTGTTTCTTCTTATTTCTTACTTTCTTTAATTATTATTCATTTATTTTTTGTACCTCAACACCCATAAAGCATCGATCTAATGGATTGAGCAATCCTTACGGTCAGGTTTAACCATTTTTTTCCAAAATTTGGTTAATTTCTCTATTGGAAATTTTAGCTTGTTTACTTGTCTGTGGGTGGTATAGAGTGCTCACTTTATGAGAGATACCATATTCTTCATTAAGTTCTCGAATGACTTATTGCAAAAGTGTGAACCTCCATCACTAATGATGGCTCAAGGCATTTTCTTTTATGAATTTAATGACTATTCTATGATCATTAGTCCGGCATGGGATTGCTTTAACCCACTTAGTGACATAGTCTACTACTAATAAGATGTAATTATTTCCAAATGATTGGGGGAATGGTCCAATGAAATCGATGCCCCAACAATCGAATGCTTCAATGATAAGAATTGGGTTCAGTGGCGAATATTTCTACGGGACAATCCTCCTAATTTCTAACAACTCTCATAAGCTTTGCAAAACTCATTAATATCTTTAAACATAGTGGGCTAGTAAAAGCCACATTGTAAAATTTTGACCGTGGTCTTTTTAGCAAAAAACTGATCACCGCAGGCTTGAAAGTGATAAAAGGATATCACACTCTGATGTTCATTATCTGGCACACATCTCTTTAGATTTTAGTTTGGGCATTATTTAAATAGATAAGGTTCATCCCAGAAGAACTTACGAACATTGGCGAATAATTTTTTCTTATCTTGTGCAGTCCAATAAGTTGGTGTGAAATCTTTGGTAAGATAATTTGTAATGTTAGCAAACTAAGGTAATTGGGAGAGTTTAAATAATTGTTCAACAGAGAACATGTCATTTATCAATGTTGGTTCAAGAAAATGAAGGAGATCAAGCCTAGAGAGATGGTCCGCCACTATGTTCTCTATCACTTTTTGTCTTGTATTTTGATGTCGAATTCTTAGAGTAGAAGGATCCATCTTATCAAGAGGGGCTTAACGTCGTTTTTAGAAAGAAGGTACTGCAGCGCTGCATGATCAGTGTGAATGATGATCTTGGATCCGATCAAGTAGGACTTAAATTTCTCCAAAGCGTACACTGTGGTTAAGAGCTCCTTCTCCGTAGCAGAGTAGTTCACTTGGGCAAAATTTAGAATTCTACTTACATAGTGAATAACATGGGGCTTCTTCTCTTTTCTCCAGCTACTGCTCCAATAGCATAATCAGACACATCACACATAATCTCAAAAGGGATGGTCCAATCAGGTGGTTACATGATAAGTGCGGTTGTTAACATAGCCTTAATCTAAGTGAAAGCTTCCTAGCATTGCTCAGTCCACTCGTATGGTATATCCTTTTGAAGGAGATTACATAAAAGACGAGAGAGATGACTAAAGTCCTTTATGAATCATCTATAAAATCTAGAAAGGATCGCACATCACATATGCTCTTGAGTAGTGGTAGGTAAGAGATAAGATCAATTTTCACCTTGTTTACCTCAATTTCCTTAGACGAAATTATATGTTTAAGAACAATCCCTTTGGGAACCAAGAAATGATATTTCTCTCAATTCAAAACCAAATTCTTTTCCTCGTATCACTTTAACACATTTTTTTTAATTTTTTAAACACTCGCTGAAGGATAGACTAAAGTAGAGAAATCGTCCATAAAGACCTCTAAATATTGTCTCACTTTGTTAGAGAATATACTTAACATGCATCGCTGAAGGGTGGTAGGGGAATTACATAATCCGAATAGCATCCTTTAGTAAGCAAAGGTACTAAAGTGACATGTAAATGTTGTCTTTTCTCAATCTTCAAGGGCTATTTCTATCTGATTATGACCTGAATACTCATCAAAGAAACAATACTCATATCGCTTCAACACATTTTTCTAGATTTTTTAAACACTCGCTGAAGGATGGACCAAAGTAGAGAAGTCATCTATAATGACCTCTAAATTTTGTCTCAGTATGTTAGAGAATATACTTAACATGCATCGCTGAAAGGTGGTAGGGGCATTATATAATCCGAATGGCATCCTTTAGTAAGCAAAGGTGTTAAAGGGACATGTAAATGTTATCTTTTCTTAATCTTCAAGGGCTATTTCTATCTGATTGTAACCTGAATACTCATCAAGGAAACAGTAGTAAGAGTAACCAGCTAGCCTTTCTAAAATTTGATCAATGAAGGGTAAAGGAAAGTGGTCATTCTTTATGATGGTATTCAATTTTTTGTAGTCATGCACATTCTCCAACCAGTAGTGACTCTAGTTGGCACGAGTTCATTGTCGGTATTGGTTACAATGGTGATTCCGAACTTCTTAGGAACCACTGGAGTCGGACTCACCCATTGACTTTCAGATATAGGACAAATGATACCCACATCTAACAACTTAAGTACCTCATCCTTAACCACTTAGTTCATGTTTGGATTTAATCGACATTGTGGTTGTCAGGAGGTCTTCACATTGTGCTAAAGATGAATGCAGTGAGTACAAATCAAAGGCTCAATTCCCTTGAGGTCCGCAATCAACCATTCAAGGGCTCCTTTATGCTCAATGAGAGTGAAAATAAGCACACTCTCCTGTTCTTTCTCAAGATTGGAATAAATCACCACTGGGTATGTCTCATTTTGACCTAAATAGACATATTTAAGATCAGAGGGCAAATATTTTAGGTCAAGCTTCGATACTTTGATGATAGATGATAGAGGCACTACATCGATTTGGGGTAATTTCTCAAATTATGGCCTCCACCGGTTAACTTCAAGTATTGGCACAACATCTAGCATGTCATCTATCTCCCTAATTATGCCATCATCCAAATCAGGGGAGTGGGCCAAGAACATCTCTAGAGGGTAGGAATATAGAGTCAGGAGTGCTCTATCTTCCATGAAAGAATCTTTCAAGTTAATGTCATAGATATCATCAACATTCTCTGACTGTTTGCTCATGTTAAAAAAGATATTGAGCTCCAATGTCATATTTTCGAAAGATAAATTCATAATTCTATAACTACAATCAATGATTACATTTGATATAATAAGGAATGGACGACCAAGAATGACGAGAATTTGAGTGCTCATATTTACGATGGGTTGAGTATCTGAGACAATAATGTCTATTGGATAGTAGAATTTATCAACCTGGACTAACACATCCTTAATTATCCCTCTCGGTACATGAATTGAGTGATATGCAAGTTGTAACGTGGTCCTGGTGGGTTTTAATTCACATTGACCTAATTATTCATAAACCGTGTAAGGGATCAAATTTACACTCGCTCTTAAGTTAAGAAGTGCATGCTCAATCTGGTCATTCCCAATTATATATGTGATAGTTGGGTTACTAGGATCTTTATATTTTTATGACACATCTTGCTTGAGGATGACACTCACCTTTTCTGTCAAAAAAAAAAATTCTTCTAAATGTTTTGTCATCTTTTGCTAGTGCATAGATCTTTTAGAAATGTGGCATATAAAGGTATTTGTTTCATGGTATCTAGTAGAGGAATATTGACTCTCACTTTCTTAAGCACCTCTAGAATATCTTGAGAGTTAAAGAGAGGTTTTGGTGCAATCAACTGTTGAGAGAATGACGCAATCAACTTACTTTGAGGTTCCGGTTCTAATCCATGTGGAGCAATGCTAGGTCTATCATTCTCATCTATTTTTGGGTCCTTAGGCTTTTTATCCCTTACCGAAATAGATTTGAAGAGCTTAGGTCAGTGATTTTATATTGCGATTTTAGATTGAGGAGGGGTTGGGCTAGAAGCATCCCTTTCTCCATATTCACTAAGTGTGACTCAATCTTTTGAATTGATGATGCAAACATTCCTATTGTCGATTTGAGATATGAAATGCATGCACTGTATTTTGGTGGAATAGCTCTTGATTTTGTATAAACTTTTGAACCGTGTCCTCTTGAGGCTTCTTTTGATTTAAGAATTGTGTAAGGGCCTCTTGTGGGTTAGTCATTTGTCTATTTCTCCAACTGAAATTTGGATAGTTTCTTGAACTGGAATTGTATGTGTTCGATGTAGGTCCTCTAAAAGGTCTTTGATAGTTATTTACAACATTTGATTACTCATTCAATATCTCTTAAAAAGCAGAAATTATTGGACAATTCATAGTTGTATGTATGTTGCAAGCACAAATACCACAAACAACTTCCACAGCCTTTTCGGGTTTTACCTTCTTAAGTTTCATGGCTTCGACTTTTCTTATGAGTTTGGTGAGGTGTCCCATGATTGCGCATTTTCTACCAATTGATCAAGATAATCCCACACATCATCAGCCTCCTTATTCATAAATTCACCATTACACATCATCTCTATGTATTGTCTCATTGTAGAAGTTAATCTTTTATAGAAAAAGTTTATTGTTTGCCATATTTTGTAGCCATGGTGTGAACAAGAATTTGTGAGATCCTTGAACCTTTTCCAACATTGGAAGAAGGTCTCTCCCTCTTTCTGGACAAAGTTCATGATTGCCTTCCTTAAAGTGTTAGTTTTATGAAACGGAAAAACTTTTTGAGAAATTCCTGGGTCATCTCAGCCCATGAGCCAATAGATCGTGGCTTTAAGGAGTGCATCCATGTCTTAGCTTTCTCCTTCAATGAGAAGGAAAACAATTTCAATTGCACTATATCTTCAGATACGTTTGGAAATTGTAATGTGGCGACTATCTCATTAAACTCTTTAATGTGCAAGTATGGACTTTCAGATTCTAGTCCATGAAATTTAGGAAGTAGTTCTATCATTCCAGGTTTAACATTCATGATTTCTGCATTCAATGGAAATATCATGTAGGAAGGTGTGCTCACCCCTACTTATTGTAAATAATCTCATAGAGTACAAGGCGATGGTACATTATGAACCTCATTTTCATCTTGAACCTCCTCAACTGGAAGTTGAGGTTGAGGTTGATTTGTAGCCATCAATTTTACTAAGCTAGAAGATCTCAAGTGGTGTCTAATCCTGTAATGGATAGGCAACCCTTCGACATATCCTTCTTTACTCAAGAGACGGAGGGTGTTGTCACGAACCCACTTGGGCATGAAATACTCTCAACCCTCACATTCAGAATCTAACCTAGGATCTCAAAATTAAAAACTAAAGAAAATCAAAAATCTAAAAGAAAGAGAGAATTAGAACGAAGTTGCTAGATAAGAGTTGCAAGGTTAGGATCTTACACAACCGAGAACAAAGTTAGTTTCTAAAACAATTTCAAAAAAAAATCCTAACTCAAAAACATATTCAAAAAATAAACCTTAATCTTAACCTAATTATAATACTAATTAATTCCAAAAAAACATAATTGTAGTCCCTGGCAACGACGCCAAAAACTTGTTCACAACCCCAAGAGTAGGTCACGATGTAGTAATAATATCGGTGAGACCAAGGTCGAATCCATAGGGATTAAACTTGTTCATATTTTGAAAATAACTAGAAGTAGAACTAGAAGAAGATCTAAATTTAAATATGGAATATAATAGAGTAATTGTGAATGGGATTTCACTAATCAAAAGGGAACTAGGGTGCCAAGGATCCACTTGTACTATCAATATGCTATCTTACTTTGATTCAAGAAATATAATTGGAATTAGAGTCCTATCATATCCAATTTGGAAGATGAAGCAATTATACCAAATCTGAACTTTTCATTGATCTATCCACACATGAAGGAGTATTGTGAGGATTGTAAGGGATTCCATCACCCTACCATGCCCAGGAGACGATGGCGAATAACAGAATTTACCAATCTCACATTCTAAAAATAGGAAAAGAAGATATCCAAAGCTATCACAACATAAATTGTAATTTGAGTCACAATAAATCATAGAAAATTAAAAATATTCCTTTAATATTTAAGTAGAAATCAATAAGGTTTAAGGAAAACAAGAATCAAAGTAAGAAAAACCATCCCAACGCGCTATAAGCTTCACCTCTTAGCCCTAGCTAAAAGGTTTATCCAACCATAGACATGATTGAATCTAAAACCCTAAAAGAAAATATTAAAAATAATTAAGAAAGGAAGGAAAACTCTTAGGAGGCTGCTCCATCCTTTAGTTCTGCTTCTCAAAACCCAATTCATGTTTAGAACTCCTAGGAAAACCCATATTTATAGCCTTGTCCATCTATAATCGAAAAACTGCCTCAAATATACACAGTCTGTGTAACTCTATGTAACGCCTTTGATGTCATCAAACAGATTTCGATGTCATCGAATGTAACTTGAATTCGGAAGTCACACTATTTTGCATTGTGTAACGCCTTTTGCACTGCGTAACTTTTTTATGTCATCAAACCTGCCTTCGATGTCATCAAAGGGTATTTGATTCATCGAGAATGTTTCTAGAGTGTTCCATCGAGTTGCTCCAAAAATCTATAAAGTTTTGATGTCATAGAACTTCCTTCGATGTCATCGAACAAGTCTTCGATGTCATTGAGAACTGCATTCAATTTTTCTAGCAACCAAACTTGATTTTCTGTAATTTTTCGATGTCATTGAATGGTGGTCGATGACATAGACAATGAAATTTCTACACTGCACTTTTGACTTCTTTCCTTTTCCATTTGGTTTCTTTGAATCTTGGGGTCTTGAAATGTTCAATCTTGGTCTCTTAAGATCAATTTCTTTCCTTGGTGATTCTTGAGTATCAAATCCACGCTCTTAAAATTCTTTCAATCTAAGCTCTTAAACTCACATCATAATAAAAACGTGAATAAAATATACCTATTAAGTGTTATCATGTTCATAAAACCAAGATATAAATAGGAAAAATATGCAATATTTGACACTCAACATTTTCTTCAGTCGATGGACACCAAAATCAATGATTAAGGGGTTGATTTGTCAATTGGGATACTTTTACAATCATCTAATGATTGTAATTCAACACGTATGGTAAATTTATGATATATAGGCATGATATAAAATTTCACATTGAACAGATCATGAGAACCATAATATCTAGGATTCAAGGGTCTAGGTTAATGGCATTTTTATAATTATTATTGATATGAGAGTTTTGAAATATCTAATTATTCTACATCGTTATAAGCATGTTTTAAAGCAATTCTTACAAAGGAACTTATATCTAAATCATTATGAATAAATATTTATTCACCAGATTAATTAGGAAATTTACATATATTAACCAACATAATGGATGGTCATATGACATGTTAAGAATAGAAAAGCTTGATGGTTAGTACTCTGTTTATGTATGTAAATGGGTGTACGGTCAGTTTTGTAACCAGATGATCACAATTGGGTTTTTAGAATGGTCAAGAGGCGGAACATGTATACCGTTAGATTCAAGTGACTTGTTCACATGTGTTAGTTTCTCATATTGTGGTTTTGCTGGTGGGTTAATCATATTCATAAGTGGTGAACAAGATGAATGACTTAGAATCCCAATTTAATATGTGTATGAGCAAATACAGATATCAAGTAGTTAGTTTACTATAATCGAGTGGTCTAAACTCAAAGTAGATGGTCAAATATCTTTACCTATCGGTGGATAATTGACTGAACAGTTGGTAATAATGGACAAGTGGGAATACTTGGACATATGATGATCTTGTCTTAAAATCAACAGTCAAAGGGCTTGATCTATGGATGAAGATCATTCTCAATAATCATATTTATATTGGAGAATAGATGTAAGGTTAGGATTAGTTAAATCGATATCATACACATGTACATACTAAGTTAAATTTTATGGTAACACTCGAGAACTTTTTATACTCGGGTATTGAAAAGTTCGGGGTGTTATAATCTACTCCCCTTAAACAAAATTTCATCCCCAAAATTTAATTTCTTTTATCATTTTCACTAATTCATTATTCTAAAGTTTCAATGTACTCTTCACAAGGTATATATATATGTTTAGGTGCGCGTATAATTGGCTACATGAAATCGAGACACTACAATCTACCCCCTTAAATAAAAATCTCAACCCCGAGATTTATATGTGTATATTTATTTTACCTATTTAAGTATTAAATTTTATAGCAATTTACTTATTATTTTCACCCACATCCAGAGCTTCTTTTTTTTTTTTTTTTTTTTTTTTTTTTTGTTCTTAGTATTTCGGAGCAACATAGAAAAATGGTTATAGTATGGCTAATCTTGATATACTGAACTCTTACCTGACCATGGTGGTGATGTCTTTAGTATTATACATTCTAGATGAGTCTCAAACTTCTGCTTGATAAGGGCATTGAGTTCATTGGTAAATGTTCGGGATTTGGTATTCAGATCAAACCACTTTTAACTTACTTGAATATGATTCCATGAGTCCATGGCCCCGATCGTTCTATATCCTTGGAGAATATCATTTTCTTTCACCATAAAATTACACTAGGTTTTATAAAGGATAGGCCCAAACTATCCATTCCTTTTTTAACCTAAGCTTTAGTGTCATCCTTTATATGAACATTGTAAATTTCAAAAAAAAATTTATATTGACAACCTGTCAATCCTGGAATTTTAATTTTTGATCCATATGTCCAATTTATTTAAAATTTGTAGCTTAATCCCCTGACTTATTCTTAAGACTATAAAAAATTAAACAAGGCAAGATTCCACGATTTGGGAGGTGTTTCACCCTTGTGAGGTGTATAAAATTATTGTCTAACAGCAATTTCTATCGATTTTTTCTACTGTCAGATTTTTATGGAATTTTTTACACATCTAATTGAGATTAAATTTTAGAGGAAGGTTTATGGAGACCTAAATGATCTATTAAAAACATTTCAAAATTTTCTGATGTGTCTTCTTTCTATAGCTAGTGGAGATTTCATAACATGTCAGAATTTTGTTGAAATAGTGAAAAATTTTAGAATAATTAGAAAATCTCTATTCACTTAAGGGAAACTTATTCTTCTTGATTGTGATTCTATTCAAGTATGACATTTAGTTTATAACAATTTTATTTGGAATTTTAGGGTTTTATTATGAGGGTAACGATATTCATAGTTTCTAAATTCCACGCCTAACATGTTTGATGAGAAACCTGAATATAGGTTTCTAATTCCTCAACTTCCAGGAAAATCTAATAATTTTTATTACATCGAAGATAGTTCGATGACATCAAAGGTCTGATTGATTACATTGAAAAAGGGACAAAACTTTCTAATAACCAAAGAGATCTTTACAAAGAAAATCTCGATGGAATTGAAGTATGCATCGATGAAATCGCGCACCTATTTGAAAATTTTGGTGCAGGATGTCGATGACATCAAAGACCTCTTCGATGGAATCGAAGTATGTTCGATGGCATCAACAAGAGTATATTTCTACCTATTTTTTACCATTGGGATTCTTCTTCATATAAACTCTTGGGTTGTTACTTATCAAAATGAGCAAGATTTGAAGAGTGCATGAAAGACTTTGTAATGCCTTGAATTTTTAAGGTCAGAGTTTATACTCATGCCTGAGAAAATTGGGTTTTAATATTTGAATGAATTTTATGCTTCAAAATCGCACCCTTACTATTTTTTTTAGATCACATCCAGTCACATTCATGAGAGTAAAATCATTTGTATTGTTCATTCCATTAGAGTAAAAGAATTCAACCAATTATCAAATGCCCTCTCAATGAGAGCTTATTACATTATCGAGTTCGCAATGGAAATATAAAAGTAAATCATAAACTAGCTTCTTTTTCATTCAATATACTCTTTCATAGGGAGATGGTCCTCTAGGTCTTCAATCTGTACATCACCTGCATCATATGTACACTTAGAGAGGATCAATGCCCTACTCATAGTGATGGTTATCCCTTAATATTAAGAATAATTCGAGAGATTCATAAAAGTAATGTAAAGGTTCTGATACGTCTTGTATCCACTAGTACGAGAGGTATCACCATGCGTAACCAAAGTATATGAATGCATGCCTAGAAAAATGTGTGGCTCATCATACATAGTGATCATTTCAATGTGGAATACGATTCATAGAAAACCCTGGCTAGCCCCGCATTCTCGCACTTCTCTCCTCTCTCTCTCTCTCTCTCTCTCTCTCTCTCTCTCTCTCTCTCTCTCTCTCTCTCTCTCTCTCTCTTTAAAGAGTGTTAGAAGCAATGTGTGTGAAGGGAAACGCCGCTCAATCATGATGTTACATGATACGCAGGTAAGTCATGCATGAGCTTTGTTTAGCAACTGTAGGATGTAAAATCATGGTCCAGTTGATTGTTTGGTTTGGTTTAGTATTTAAAATATTGTAGACGTTTAGATGGGCCATCAGATGTGTGGATTTGATCTAGGATCGGAATTAAAACATTGAGCAATGGTCCATGCTTAATCGGAGAAGATGATAGTTGCTTTAATGGTAGATTTGAGTTCGTTGGATGTTTCCTTGAACAGACTTCGATGGATGCCTTAGATTTATCATATAGATCTTATGGATAACAAAAATCAAGCATTCAACAAACTTGATTGGTAATTTTCTGTCAAAGAAAATTATGCATTACACAGGTTGGTTCCAAGAAAATCGACAGGATAACATGTTAATGTTTTCTTTTCTCAACTTCTTATCTTATTAGGAGACATCAGAATTCCCTTGGAGGAGGATTAGATGGTTCAGATATGCTAGCTGAGAAGATACGTGGAGTTTTGGTGAAAGGAACCTTCGTGGGTACGTATCCTTCAGAAGCTATAACAGCAGGTGAAACTTCCATTTCTAGACTGATTTCAATGATCAGGTGGGGCCCAATATGTTAGGTTTTTAAAAAATCCACTTCATCCATTTGTTTCCTTGTGTCATGTTAGGATACGACATTAAAAATGGGACAAATCCACCACTTGGATGGGCCACATGATTTTTACGAAGTTTTAAATCTGGAGGAGATTTCCTTCAACACGTCTCACGTATTGTGAGGTAGTTGGTGTGTATAAAGTGGGGTATATTGTGGTGATTTCTTAAGTAATCCGCTCCCTTCGTTGACTTGGTTGGGTCATGTTAGGCCACGGGCCAAAAGATGGAGTTGATCAGAGGCTTATCTTGAAAGTTCTTCTATCAAGCGCCAAAATAGACTTGGTTTCAATTAACGGTCAACACTTAATGATTAGGGCCCAATTTTAGGGGAGATGTGTATTTAGGATGTGCATATGATTAGGAAAAATTTGGTGGTTGATCGATGGTGGAAAAGGACTAGATCTGAAATTTCACCTTTTGCATCAAAATGATGGAATTAGCTTCTGCGCTCAATGGTGTAGGATCATAGATCAGAGTCTAAATTTTGTATAACCTCGTAGTCATGTGAGACCAAAGTGTGGTCCAAATTCGAGTTGCGATGGACAGTAGGAAGTGGTAAATCGAAAGATTTAAATTTATAAGGAGTTGGTAAGCCTTGAAAGGATAACTTCGTGTTAAGGAAAAACTTACCAAAGTGTCTTCATATTTCACATTTGGTCCATATTATAGGAAATTCAAGTCATTCATATATAGGAAAATATCCTACTATAGCTACCTATGAGTTTTCCTCAGTTGATGGACACCAAAATCAATGATTAAGGGGGTGACTTGTCAATTGGGCCACTTTTACAATGATATAATGGCTGAAATTCGACATATATGGTTAATTTATAATACATAGGCATGATAGAAAATTTCACATCAAATGGATCATGAGAATCATGTTATCTAAGATTGAAGGGTCTAGGTTAATGGCATTTTTGTATTTATTATTAATATAAAAGTTTTGAAAAATCTAATTATTCTACACGGTTGTAAGCATGTTTCTAAGAAATTCTTATATCTAAAACATTATGAATAAAGAGTTATTCACCAAATTAATTAGAGAATGTACATATATCAACCAACATAATAGATGGTTAGATGACATATTAAGAATAGAAAAAATTGGTTAGTACTCTGATCATGCATGTAAATAGGTGTATGGACAGTTTTATAACCGGATGATCACAAGTGGGTTTTTAGAGTGATCAAGAGGCAGAACATGTATATCCTTAGATTCAAATGACTTGTTTACATGTGTCAGTTTGTCATATTATGGTTTTGCTGGTGGGTTAAGCATATTCATAGGTGTTGAATATGCTGAACGCCTCAGAATTCTAATTTGATATGAGTATGAGTAGATGCAGATATCAAGTAGTTAGTTTATTATGATCAGGTGGTCCAAACTCAAAGTGGACAGTCAGATATCTTTACTTATTGATGGATAGTTGACTGAATGGTTGGTTATGATGGACAAGTGGAAATACTTAGACATATGATGATCTTATAATAAAATTAACAGTCGGATGACTTGATATATGGACGAAGATCATTCTTAATGGTCATATTCATGTTGGAGAATAGATGTAAGGTTGAGATTGGTTAAATTGGTATCTTACACATGTACATAGTAAGTTAAATTTTATGGTAACCTTTAAAAACTTTCAATACTCGGGTATTAAAAAATTCGGGGTGTTATAGAGTTATTATAATAGTTAATACCCTCATCCTCAAGCTCTCTTTCTCATAAGATTTCATCATTCAATCCTTTGCACAAGCATTTATTCCTATCTTCGTTGCTTATATTGAATTATGAACTCTGGTATTCATTGAGTTTTTGGCAACATCATGTAATGAAAAATCATTGTGCTAGAATACTTGAATGCTTAACTCATGGAAATCTTCTCTATGTATTTATTTCATATCATTCAGTAGAGAAGATCAGAATCTCACAACCTCGCATCGTCGATTGAAACATCTACAAGTGGTTGCAGTTCAAGGGAGCTAAAGACTCTTCACCAACAAAGAAGACCATCTTCATATTGTGCTAAAGAGGGGCTCACTCACTTATTTGTAAGTATATAGAGTTCATTGAATCTGAAGCCCTTTCCTTGTATAGGATTGTGATTCAGAATTTGAGTTGACAAACTCGCTAAGACCTTTTATAGGCCTCTTACAGGAGAATACGTTGTGTGTCCTTGTGTCGGACTTGTTACCCTGTGTAGGCATATGTTGCCTTGTATAGGCTCCTAATAGTGTCCTTGTGTAGGACTTGTTGCCTTGTGTTGGCATTGCCTTGTGTAGGCATAATGGGTTACCTTGTGTAGGCACCTAAGGATGTCTTATAAAGACTCCTTAGTTAACCTTGCATAGGTTATAAAGGTTTATGGTTAACCTAATTTAAAACCATCGATAGAGAAATCTAGTACACTCTAAGGTGGAGTGCATAAGCCGGGAGTGGAGTGGGCATGTAACCAAACCACTATATATTATTATTGTAATGCCTCGAATTTTTTCTATTTTGAATTACCAAAAATCTATAAAATTTTATTTTTTTATAACTAGCCACGTCATCACTTACTAACCCTTGATACTTGAGATGAGATTATACACGGCTGGTGTCGATAAAGAACCATACAAATAGGATGGATCAACTGTAGAAAAACTAATGAATCCAACTGATCACTTAAGCATCAAGTTTAAGCCCATGATTTGTTCACATAGGGCCCAAATCTAACCAACCTGCCACTGACTAATCAAACAACTATAACTAAATTAAAGATCTACCCAAAGTCAAGTCAGTTATGGTACAGACCTTAATTAATAAACTAAATCAACCTAGTTACTCTTTTAAGCTAAAATCGACAGTTTAGAGTGATCATGACCCAATCACCATTTTTACTAATTTTGAATAGGCCATACTATGAAGTTAGTTAATCCATACCTCAACAACTGTGCTCAAGAAATCTCCCAACCCAATTTATTCTAGAAGTGCCCCAATTATTCGAACAAGTTCTAGACCGCTCGTTAGTGGGTCGCTAGTTCTGAAATTATAGAGTAATGTCCATCTCACTAGGCTTGTGGTCCATCGTGGAAATGGACTCAAATGATGCTGGAAACAAACGATTTGTGTCGTCCAGTCGGCACTTGTAAAATGCAACTCTCCCAAGTATTGGCCAAAATTTTGAATTAAAAAATGGCCTCACCACTTATGACAATAAATTAGGACATTTCAGTTGTCGAATTTCACTTAAATTTACACCATAGGTTGAAGATATTTCCCTGCACTCGCCCATAAAATCTAATCCCCAATCAAGAAACGGTGACCATTGATCAAAAATCGGACCTTTCGATAAAACCTCATGTCTGTTTAGCTTCAAACTTTGCACAGCCCTTCATTAGGCTATGGGGCACCTATCCTATAAATCAGATTGGCCAGGGGGCCATCACGGCAGCCCCAATAGTCAGAAATGGGTCCCATATGGTCATTTGAAGGAATTTATAAAACTCGGGGCCAACTAAAATAAAAATCAAGGTATATAAACCATTTCAGCCCTCTCTCCCTCATTTCTACAACCATTTCCAGTAGCTGAGAGAGGGAGAGGGAGAGAGAGTGAGAGTCAGAGAGAGAGAGAGAGAGTGATGAGGGTGCATGTGCAAGGGAGCTAGGGAATTGAAATTCCTACACCCCTACCACCTCCGCACACTGGAAACCTTAGCCCTACCACTGTAGAGAAGAGGTGTGGCTGATTCAAGGTAACAATCTCGACTTCTCCTCCATTTATCTTAAGCGATGGTCACATACATGTGTCTTGACATGCATTCTTTGGTATAATGCTTAGATATGTTGAATTTACTAACCTGACACCGCTAGAATGACCGCAAGGACTTTTGGTCCACCATAGGTGCGGACCATTACCTTTAGGTAGCTGATTATCGTACCTAGCATAGATCATAGTGAATGTGATTAGTGTATTTACCTGCATGTTGCTAAATTTTTAGAACTTCTTGATTTGGAACTTAGACATAGGTTTCCCTAAAATTGGGAGAGGGATTTAGGTCCCAAGAACTCCGTGATGTGTGAATGTTAGTTTGTTGGTCTATTAGGAATCACATGTGCAATTTTCCAAATATATTGTTACTTTGGTATCTTGAACTTCATCACATGCAATTGCTAGTCGTAGATTAGATGCATTGTTTGTCTACCTATTGATTTATTGAAATTGTTGTGCTTGGTCTCCGCTACCTTGTTGAATTGTATGATTCATGCTGGCACATGAAATTAAATTGTTGTGAATGGGTGCATGGCTATCCATCTTTTATCAATGGCTAAAATATGTTGATCCTGATATCCAATTATTACTGGAATTGTAATGTTGACTCTTCACATGCGGATGTTTTGGCGGAGTTTAGCATGTTGTCATCCATATGCCTAGAATGCTGAAATATGCTTGTCACTTGTGAAATTTTCAGTGAAATTGTTGAATATATGTTATCTACCTGTGCGCATGTCTCCTTATGGATCGGCCAATCAACCAGAATCCCTTGAGGAAACCTTTTCGTTGGGTCAGCCCATGGGAAAGTTTGGCCTGACTAGTCAAACCACGACTTGTCGGCTACAGTTGGATTACACAAGACGTCGTTCTCATGTCGTACATTCGATGGTTCATCTTATGAGGTCATATTAGCCCACTAACCATGATTGTACATGCCTGATTGAACCTGAGGTACCTTGTGACCCTTGCACCCACGGTTAATCATGATATGTGGCCCACAAAACTAATGAGTCGGAGATGGTGGTATGGGACACTATGCCCTTGCTGTCGGCCTACGCTAGGATGATGAGCCTCCCTATAGTGACCAGTGAGTACCAAGACTCGTGAGCCGGGGATAGTGGTATGGGACACTATGCTCATGATGTCGGCCTACGCTAGGGTGAAAACCTTCCCGTAGTGACTACGAGCAGGATTTTGAAGTCCCAATTGTTTTCATATGAGCTTAAGAGCTATGGGATTGATGAACCCACAAGGGCTAAGGATTGTGAGTGTCATACGGTCATAGCCATTAGAGCCTCGCGATGGGATTAAGGCAATGATCCATCAGGGTATCTTAGTTTCCCCAATCTGCTAGATGAATGAACCTAACTAATCAACTCAACTAACATGTGCACCACATACCTTGACTAATTTCAGGATTGGGCAGACGAGGTCACTTGTGGGAGTGTTGGTTTGTGAACATTAGATGTTGTCACGAGAGGGAGTGTTGTAGTGAGAGGCATGAGTCATATTATTAAACCATGCTTTTACATTAATCAGAGTATCTAGGGTTCTGTGAATGTATGTCGTTCACTAAATTTACTCTTGTGTATGATAATTTATGTAACTTATTATTAATGGTACCACTGAGTTACCTACTCACTACCACTCTAGGACGATATTTTAAAACACCAACCAGAACCCATCATAGATGCAGGAATGATAGAGCAGGATGCATTGGAGGACACCAGCATGGACAATGAGCGTACTACCAGACTTTTGGTGGTTCTTCTTTGTAAGGTCCATATCCTAGTCTGTGTCGTTCCATAGACTTTCGCGATCTTCCTCGTCGAATTTCGACAACTCACGACCTATAATCGGCGTTTGCGCACAACCCTAAGTCGCATCCCATAAATCTAAGTCGACTTGACCCGAGACTTGTACCATTGCGACTGCACCGTCTTTACGGTTCTAACGTCATGTCTTACGCACCGATGCGATACCTAGGCCAGGAGTGTGGGCTCGCATTTATTTTAAAGAAAACATCGTGCATATCGTGTATTGCAAATTTCGAGAGAATCTTTACCCAAACATCAATCAATCAAGTACACATCCCATCTCTAGTCCATGCTTTCTTTCTCCATAAGACAAGAAACCTACCTCCTAAGTCAACCCTCATGTCACTCACACCCATCACTCACCCATCTCTTTTCATCCCATCACCTTCTCTCTCTCTCTCTCATTCTCACTACCATTCCAAGCAACCAAGGAGTGGACGTCCTAGCTTCCCCAAGGAGAACCCCAAGTGTGGCCCACTTCGTACCCCCTCATCTCTCATTCGAGCCCTTCAATCTTCATCATCTACCATCAAAGAGAAAGCTTAGGAGCCAAGGATTATAAAGAGCTAAAGAAGAAGACAATCAGTGGGTGATCTTAGGATTTCCACCATTGATCTTGATGAGTTGAGGGCCCACATGTGGTGGGACTCATTTGATGTATGCATTGTAAGATAGGGAGGGCTCATAGTGTGGAGTCCCTCCCCTCCACACATCTTTCTCTCTCTCTCAATCTCTCTCTCTCTCTCTCTCTCTCTCTCTCTCTCTCTCTCTCTCTCTCTCTCTCTTTCCTGGTTTGCTGGCCCACCTAATCAGCCCATGTTTGGATGATCCAGACCGTCCAATAGGTGGGACGGCCTTGCTGTACACCTCACTAGACTGACTATCCAGTTGGTGGTTTGGATTATGGGAAAACATGAATATCAGCTTGATTCAGTGGTTGTGTGGTCCATCCACATGGACCCCACTACGAAGTATGGGTTTTATCTCCACCGCCCAGCCCCGATCGTCTAAGAAATGGGTTGGATAGACCATGTTTTTGCTGGACATACTCTTGTCCAGCAGTAGCCCTTAACCTGTAAAAAAATATAGTATTTATAATATATATTATAAATATTATGGTGGGCCCCACGTGGGACCCACCGTTGTGGTAGCCGGACTAGCTGATGTACCATGCCTCAGCTATATAGCTGTTGTATTGACATCAGCAGTCCTATAGGACTGATCGGAGGTATGTGATATCCAAACCGTCCATCCGTCCATCTGTATTGACGATAACAATTTTTGTGGGCTTGATAATCAGGTATGTGTTATATCCACACCGTCCCGTACCTGCACATGGGATGATGTGACATATCAGTGATGTATTTATTATATCTACATCGTCTGTCCATTTGTTGGTCGGTGGGAATCCCTCTGCACGTGTTCGACCTCCACTGTCCAGCTGGGATGCGGACGCCCCACGTTGGTATATGTGTTTTATCCCAACTTCCATCTAGAAGTGGGACCCTCCATGATATGTGTGTTATATCCAAACGGCCCATCCACTTTGTGAGCTTGTCTTAAGGCTTGAGATAGGAAATAAGACAGATCTGCCTATCAAGTGGACCACACTGCAAAGACCAGTGGAGGATTGACCGACTACCATTGAAACCCATTTGGGGTCACATAAGCTTTTGATCAATATGAAATTTGTTTTCCTCTTAATTTAGGTCTTTATGACTTTATAAACAGATTGGATAGAAAATACATGTTATGGTGGGCCCGATAAATTCTTTACTAGTGAAATAATTATCTCCACTACTATTTGTGGTGCAGTCCAGATGATATTTCAGTATGGTTCTCTTTTTGGGTAATGCTCTATAATGATCTCTAAAAATAGATGAATGGTGTAGATATAATATTAATGTTTTATCCCCACCATCTAGCTAGGACGGTGGGTCTCACTTGATGTACATGAGGCCCATGGGTGCGGCCTGATATGATATTTATGTGGCCCATATGTGCGGTCCATTGTAATGTATGATGAGGCCCGATGTGGCCCGATGTGATGTATGAGAGGCCCATATGATGAGGCCCGATGTGATGTATAAGAGGCCCATATGATGAGGCCCAATGAGATGTATATGAGGCTCGATGTGATGTATGAGAGGCCCATATGATGAGGCCCGATGTGATATATATGAGGCCAATTTAAGGCCCATTATGATGTATATGTGGCCCATGTGTGAGGCCTGATGTGATGCATATAAGGCCCATTGTGATATGTATTAGGCCAATGCGATGCAGCCCATTGTGATGTGTATTAGGCCCATGTGATGCGGTCCATTGTGATATGTATTAGGTCCATGTGATGCAGCCCATTGTGATGTGTATTAGGCCCATGTGATGCGGCCCATTATGATGTGTATTAGGCCCATGTGATGCGGCCCATTATGATGTATTTAAGGCCCAAGTATGAGGCCCATTCTGATTTATTTGAGGCCCATGAGTGAGGCCCATTGTGATGTATTTAAGGCCTAAGTGTGAGGCCTAATGTGATTTATATAAGGCCCATGAGTGAGGCCCAATGCGATGTATATAAAGCCTTTGTGTGAGACCCAAGGTGATGTATATGAGGCCTATTATGATGTGTGATTCCACCAGGATGTATTTAATGATGTTTATGATGCCCATTCATGTTCCTAGTTGATATTAAATGGGCCATGCCTTGGGAGCAATGATGGTTTAATGTCCACGTTGTAAGAGCAATGATGGTTAAATGTCCATATTGTAACTCTCCCTAGGGCCCATTGTTAGGCCCATTGGGTCTCCATTGATGATTATATTACCCATCTTTCCCTTAATTAGGCTATCCCAATCCGTTGGGACCCTATTTGATAATGATACTTTCCACCATACCTTGTAGGACCACTCAAGCCTTGGATTCCATCTTGTGTCCGTACCGAGCCTCCCAAAAGGAATGTGGCCCACCTAGATGCATATGTTTGTCCAAGCTTAGTAACCCAAACCCGAAGCCCACTTAGATGACGAGAAGGACCATTTGTAGGGTTACGTAGTGCTGGATGTGTGGATCCTACCAAGGGCCACCTTATATTCATATCAGGCCCTCATAGGAAAGCATAGTTGTCATGATAAAGGGAGTAATGAAACCCACTTGTTGTATACCCACTTGACTCGCCCCATAAGACATATCGTATCCTTATATCCAGTTGCTAGGATGTCAGTGTCATGTATATATTGTCCACACCATCAATTTATTTCTTTGGGACAAGTGTAGGGCCTATCCTTGATGCTAGCAAACCATCAGCTATTGTTGTATATGGGAGAATACATGGTACCAAATATATACACTGTACAGAGCCTATCTTGATTTATGGGTTAGACCCGCCATCCTTCTAGTGGTCCCCTTCTTGGGATATATGAGATATTAGTGCTTTGGGAGGCTAATCTAACATAGGACATGCCACATGGACTCTTATAATTATAGAAGGGCATGTTGTTTAGCTCCTACTCTTTGTGTATGATATGATGATGATGGTCGATTGTGGATTATTATTGTCTTTGTAAGTGCTATGATTTCATATCCCTTTTGTTGTCAAATTTTATTGTGTCAAAACCTGTATCTATGTATTGTATGTCTTGTGTTTTATGTTTGAAGACTAGTAATTGCAATCAAGACATATCAAGACATCGCATTTCAAGACAAGATCTTAAATGAAGAAAGTTTTCAAGTTTGAATGTTCAAGATTTGATCAAGTTCAAGTTTACTAGAAGACTTTGTCAAGTCAAGATCAAGCTCATGAAGGCCTACTACAAGTTTTGAATATTCACAAGTTTCTCTTAAGGGCCATCTGAGTGTACAGACTTTCAATGTCCATCTTACTTTTAAAGTTTGTTTGACCTTAGATTGAGCTTAGGATGGGCTTTACTGTAGGTCATTCCAGATACATAAATCATATATTTTTATATGCTTGTTTAGAGTGTTCTAAGACCAGTCCTAGGGACTTCAAGACCAGTCCTAGCTTTGCTACCACCAGTCTTAAGTTTTTCAGGACCAGTCCTAGGTAGTTGAAGATTTTCAGATCTTTCTAGCTGTCCTACGACCAGTCCTGGACATCCTACGACCAGTCCTGTGAGTTCTACGACTCATCCTTCGACCGGTCGTAGCCCTACGACTCAAAGTCCAGCAACCATTTTTGGGGTCCTACGACCGGTCGTAGGTGTCTCACGACCAGTCGTAGGTGGCCCACGACCAGTCGTAGACCGCCCAGGACCGGTCGTGGAACAGAAAATCTTATCCCGTGGAAATCTTTCGAAAATCTTTAATGCTACGACCAGTCCTAGGATCCTAAGACCAGTCGTAGACGGGATTTTTCAGGCTATAAATAGAGCACGAACTTCAGAGTTTTAGCACTTCAAATCAATTCTATTCAAGCATTCTTTAGGCTATTCTCCGAGATAAGTTTGTGTTTATTTTAAGCTACATTGTGCTTATTTAATATTCCTTTTGGTAGCTTATTTTTATTTAATTTTGATCTACATTCCAATCTTATTAGAAAAGGGAAATTTCTGATATTCCTTCTTTTTGGATTCAAAATCAAATAGATCTAGCCCGTTTGATCTAAAATCAATTAGACTTAGAACCATTCTTAAAGTGAGTGTTAGACTTTGAACATCGAATCGAACTTATACTCCGATTGGTTCTACTGGGCTTCTTCAAAAGGTGATTCAGGTATTTTACATGTTTTGTAATTTACTTTCTCTGGTTTTTATTTGAGATTCGCTAGAAAAATCTCATTGTAGTGGTTATCTGAGGAGAGCCAGAAAACTCAGATTGTGGAGTTTTTGGATTGTATAAGCCCGAGATCAAAGACACAATTGTGAAGATTTTAGGTGAACCTGTGAAACCTATTTTGATAGTGCATGCTAATATCCCCTGTGTGAGGATATTAGGAGTGGAGTAGCAATCTGTGTGGCTGTTGGAAAACAGTTGATGTACACACAGGCGAACCACTATATATCGTTGTGTTGTGGATGTGCTTCATTCTTTCATTCCTTTATTCATTCAGTTTTGTGGTTTGTGTTTGTGGATGAATGTTGTAATCACTTCAAGCAAGTGTGGATGAATTTTGTAATAACTTAGGATTTATTTTCCGCAAGTTATTTTGATTTCATTGCTTATTATTCCTCTTTAGTTTGTGATAGAAAGGACGTTCTAGAAATAAGGTTGTCCTACCTTAAACCTCTGGTTTTTGGTGTAAGGTTATCCTTAGAACTGATAAAGTATCTATCTCTTTATTTTAGGCTATTGTGATTGTTTTATATTCAGCATTGTGCTTTAAATCTTTTATTATTCCGCTGTTATTAGTTTTATTTGGCATTTTCCTATTCACCCCCCCTCTAGGGCATATAGCTAGGCCCTTTCAAGTGGTATCAAAGCCTAATAGCTTGTGCTTATTATTTATTTATTGGATTTATTTCCTGAGCTAACGATCTAAGCTATATTAAGATGTCAAATTTTGATAGCCTATTAGTCACTAGGCCACCACCCTTTAATGGCACAAACTATGCCTATTGGAAAGCTAGGATGAGGATCTTCCTCAAATCCTTGGATGAAAGTGTGTGGCTGGCCACAGTGAATGAATCGAACCCTCCTATCACTGAAGTTACTAATGGCGATGGTTCAAAATCTATGAAAGTAACGGCTTATTCGCTTTGGACCACACTTCAGAAAAGTAAAAGTAGTGCAAATGCAAAAGCACTAAATGCAATTACTTGTGCATTATCATCAGATGAATTCAAAAGAATCATCTCTTGTGAAAATGCAAAACAAGCATGGGATATATTAGAAATGACACACGAGGGTACATCTATTGTCAAGAAATCTAAAGTCCAACTCCTCACAACTAAATTTGAAGAAATTCATATGGAGGAGAATGAGATGTTTATGGACTTCTACACTAGATTGAATGACATTGTGAACTTTATGTGGGGTCTTGGTGATAGAATCCCTGAAAGCAAAGTGTGCGCAAAAATACTACGTTCACTTCCTGAACGGTTCAATTCTAAAGTGACCGCGATTCAGGAACTTCGTGATACGGATACCATGAGGGTTGAGAAATTAGTTGGTTCACTTCAAACCTATGAGTTATCCTTTAAGGCTCCTAAAGGAAAATCAATTGCTCTCAAATCATCTAAAAATGTTTCACAAGAGAGTACTTTGGATTCAGAAAATACCGAAGATGATATGACACTTTTAGCAAAAAGGTTTTACAAAATTTTTTAAAACAAGAAAAAGGTTGATTTTCAAAAACCAAATGATAAGAGACGATCTAAACCTAGAACTCGTAAATCCTTGAAAGATAGTCACTATTACAACTGTCAAGAGTATGGGCACTTATCTAACAAATGTCCTAAAAAGGACAAATAAAAAAGGAAAAGCATGATGGCTACTTGGGATGAATCATCTGATTCTGAATCCTCTTCTAAATCAGAAGATTCTGAAACCGAGTCGGGCGATGGTGTTAAAGCCCTTATGACTCTAGCCAAGATCACCTATTCAGATTATGATGATATATCTAGTGAAGAAAATCTGAATAGTGATTGCGATAATGAAGATGATCTTCAAGATGCTTATAATACCCTTTATAAAGAGAGTTGTAAAATTGTTGTCAAGCTTAAATTACAAAAAGAAAAATTTTCTAAGCTTAAGGAAGATTATGAGTCTCTTGTCTTAGAAAAGTCTCATATTTCTGATTCTTTTGAAAAAACCAAAAATGATATAGATTTCAAAACTTTCCAAATTGAAGATTTGAAATCTGAAAAAGAGAAACTCAAAAATGAGGTAGCTTCTCTTCTGAGTTTGAAAGACACATCGAGATATGCCCAAGGTGATCTGAAATTGGAAAAATTATTGTCCGGATCAAGAAAATGTGGCGATCGATCCGGGTTGAGCTATGATAAGAATACATCTCCTAAACAAAAGAACACTGCTCCTAAATTTGTAAAAGGAGAGTCTTCAAACTCAAAAGAAAAGAATACTTTTCAGGGTTTTTCTAAAAATTCAAAACTTTTCAAAAACCTAAAAGTAGCCATGTCAACTTTAATTTTTAAAACCGAAATCAATTAGCTAAAAAAATTATTGATCTTCTCAAGGAGCTAAAGTCAAACTCTATAGGTCGTTCCTACAACAATAGACAGAAAAAGACCATCTATACTCCTAAACCCAAAACAGTTATGAAATGGGTTGCTAAAGTTACCAGCTTGGTTGCCCACACTGCTTTCAAAGCAACAAGCCATTCAAAGTGGTACCTAGATAGTGGTTGCTCCAGGCATATGATAGGTGACAAAGCTTTATTCACCGATCTTAAAGATATGACTGACGGGTCAGTCACATTTAGTGATGGAAGCAATTGCAAGATTATTGGCCAAGGTACGGTTCAACTTTATAACCTTCCCTTATTTAAGAATGTCTTATATGTTAAGGGTTTAAAACACAACCTATTAAGCATTTCTCAGATATGTGATAACAACCATAGTGTAAAGTTTTCTAATCAAGGTTGTGAGATAGTTAATAAAAGGGGTTCTGTTATATTAACTGGTCACAGAACTTCTGAAAACTGCTACATCGTTAGTGATGATAGCTCATCTACTCAATCATGTTACATGGTCCATACCGATGAGACTGAATTATGGCATAAATGCCTTGGACATGTACACTATCGGAACTTATTTAGATTGAGCAAAAGAGAACCAATTAGAGGTCTACCCAAATTGTAAAAAGTAGAAAAAATATGTGGTGAATGCCAGTTGGGCAAACAGATTAGGAGCTCTCACAAGAAAGTGAACTCCAATACCACATCTAGACCACTCGAGCTTCTCCATATGGATCTTATTGGACCAACCAGATCAGAGAGTTGAGAAGGCAAAAAATACATCTTGGTTATCATAGATGACTATACCAGATTCACTTGGGTATCATTCTTAAAAGATAAAACTGAAACCCTAGATGAAGTAAAAAATGTCATCAAACGAATCCAAAATGAGAAAAGTTCTCATGTTAGCAAGATCCGTAGTGATCATGGATCTGAATTCGAAAACAGTAGTTTTGAGAAATTCTGTAGCGATCAGGGAATATCACATGAATTCTCAGCGCCCAAAACACCGCAACAAAATGGTATAGTTGAAAGGAAAAATGGAGTGCTTCAGGATATGGCTAATGTTATGTTAAATAGTATGAAGCTCTCTAGAAATCTTTGGGCTGAAGCAGTTAATACCGCATGTTATATTATTAATCAGGTTTATACTAGTAAATCCGATAATAAGACTGCTTATGAATTATGGTTTGAAAAGAAACCTACTGTCAAATACTTTCGGGTTTTTGGCAACAAGTGTTATATTTTACGGGATCGTGAAAATTTGGGTAAGTTTGATATGAAGAGTGACGAAGGAATTTTTCTAGGTTATTCTTTGAACAGTCGAGCTTATAGGGTTCTAAATGAGAGAACTGGTGTGATTCAAGAGTCCATCAATGTGGTCATTGATGATCATTTGAATACACCAGCCCCAAGTTCAGATGATGATGAAGCTCTTATTATTGACAATCTAGATATCTCATCAAGTCAAAAAGAATCTGAACCAAGGACTGTTAAAGATCATCCAACCAATCAAATACTTGGAAATCCTCTCACTGGAGTTCATACTCTCAAAAAACTTGAGAACATATGTAATTATGTTTGTTTTACATCCCAAATAGAACCGGTCAATGTAAAAGAAGTACTTTCTGACGAAAATTAGATAGTTGCTATGCAGGATGAACTTAATCAATTTATTCGTAATGATGTCTGGTATCTTGTTCCTAGAACTAAAGATAAAAACATTATTGGAACAAAGTGGATCTTTAAAAATAAGTCTGATGAACTCGAAAATATTATACGAAACAAGGCTAGACTGGTTGTACAAGGGTACACTCAGATTGAAGGCATCGATTACGATGAAACCTTTGCTCCAGTCGCTCGCCTTGAATCAATCAGACTTTTTATTTCCATCGCATGTTTTAAAAAATTTAAAATCTATTAGATGGATGTAAAGAGTGCTTTCTTGAATGGCGATTTACATGAAGAAGTGTATGTTGAACAACCTTCAGGGTTTGAAGACCCTAAGTTATCTGACCATGTATTTCATCTAAAAAGGCTCTCTATGGTCTAAAACAAGCACCCAGGGCATGGTATGAAAAATTGACTAAATTCTTACTTAGTCATAGCTTTCAAGTAGGTAGTGTCGATAAGACGCTTTTTGTTAAAAAGAATAACAATGATATTTTGATGGTTCAAATATATGTTGATGATATTATTTATGGATCTACTTGTTCTAACATGTCTACGGAGTTTGCATAGTTAATGAAATCAAGGTTCAAAATGAGCATGGTTGGCGAACTTAACTATTTCCTAGGGTTACAAGTAAAACAACAACCTGATGGAATTTTCATTTCCCAGACTAAATATGCTTCAAACTTGTTTAAAAGGTTTGGATTTGAGAATGGTAAGAACTTTGATACTCCTATGAGTACAACATTAAGACTCTCAAAAGACTCTTTAGGTAAAGATATAGATCCTAAATTATATCGCAGTACGATTGGTAGTTTGTTATATCTTACTGCTAGTAGACCTGATATCGCATTTAGTGTTGGTATTTGTGCGAGATATCAGTCTAATACTAAGGAATCACATCTTACTGCTATTAAACGGATTATTAGATGTGTCACAAGTTCTATAAATTTGGGACTTTGGTATCCTTTTGATACTAATGTTCAATTAGCCGGGTATTCAGATGCTGATTGGGCCGGAAATATTGATGATAGAAAATCAACCAGTGGTGATTGTTTTTACATTGGAAATTACTTAGTTTCTTGATTCAACAAGAAGCAAAGCTCAATATCGCTCTCTACTGCTGAGGCTGAATATATTGTAGCTGGATATGCATGTACTCAACTAGTTTGGATGAAACGCATGCTTAGCGATTATGGAATTAATCAAGATTCAATGATCTTACATTGTGATAATTCCAGTGCTATAAACATTTCCAAAAATCCAATCCAGCATTCACGTACTAAGCATATTGACATTAGGTATCATTACATTCGTGAGTTGGTTGAAGAAAAAGTTATTTCAATGGAATATATACCAACCGAAACTCAACTTGCTGATATATTTACTAAACCGCTCGACAAAAGCAGGTTTAATAAATTGAAATTTAATCTTGGTATGTGCATTTTACATTGAATATTCTTACTTGCATGTATCATAGTGTATTATATTTCATATTATAATTGTTTAAATTTTAAATTTTTTCATTAAAAATGAATTTTTAGTCGATTCTCGACCGGTCGTGGTTGTACACGACCAGTCGTGGTTTGACTGGTCGTGAACCACACTCGACCGGTCGTGGATCTCGTGAATGTGATATAATTTGGGGAAAATCCCCTTCTTCTTCATTTTCACACCGACCTACGACGAGTCGTGGCTCGACCAGTCATAGGATTTCTAGTTTTTCTTCAAGGTAAGTCCTATTTCATCATTTTTCTTGAAGATTCATGATCTCTATGCTTTGATTTGTTCATAGTATAGCTTGATTTCATTTCTTGTTGAGTTTTTCAAGGGTTTCCTCTCTATTTGCTGATCTAGAGAAAACCCATCTTTCATTTATGCATCTTGCTTGTTCTTTGTATATCTTTTTGAATATGGATGCTAGAGGGAAAAAGAAAACATCCCATGGTCCATCTTCATCCAGATCTGCACCGATAACTAAACGGCACCTTCGGTCACCGGAAGATGATACTCAAGATGTACGGGATTCACGTGTCCGTAACATTATCATTGAGCATACCGCTGATCTAAATCACTTTGCTTCATATAGTGTCATTCCCCTTCTTGAATCTGTAGGCTGGACTAACATTTTGCTTTGGGTGGGTCTGCATACCAGTCCATTGCTCAATCAATGGTAGCATGCATCTCAGATTTTTCTCTTGATAACTTAACATTTTTAATTGATACTAGAGAAGGAAAATTTGAGGTAGACCGTCATTTGATATCAGGTATTATGGATATACCTGTTAATGATGAAGGAATACCGATTCATACTTTATACGACAAACCTTCAGAATCGAAAAAACGCATGTTAACCAGAGATTTATGCAAAATTGATGTGCATTGGACTCACAAAGGGAATGCGCTCCCTGTAAAGTATTTGTTACCCAGTTACAGAATATTTCATTATTTCTTCATTTCCAATGTATATCCTTGGTCCGGTAATAAAACCGAGTTGACTTCTTTCATGGTTCGTGTGTTGCATTCTATTGCTTCTGGAACCAAGGTCTGTCTTCCTTCTTTGATTTGTCACTCCATTATACAATTTCATTTCCATCCGGGTCATAGTGATATTCCATTCAGTTATCTTATGACTGTTTTACCCACTCACATGCTTGTCGATAAACCTGTTAATGAGGCACCAATTCATCATCTTATTTTCAACAATGCCAATCTTAATAAGATGAAATTGGATCTGCTCCCTGGCCAATTTGATGAAGCTGGTGTTAGTGGTGTTGGTGGTGATGCTGGAAACGAAGAGGAAGCTGGTGATCTTCCACAACAAGATGTTAATATGGATGACTTATTTGATGACATAGAAACTGATTCACCTAATAATCCAGATTATGATCCTTCTGGTTTTGATGCACGCCTTCGTGCATTGAAGGAAAAAGTTGATAATATGAATATAGCCCATGACATGAGATTCAAGTACATGCAAAAAATATCTTCGTCGCATAAATAAGGGCTTACATCAGATTGATCCAACTATCCCTGCTCCCTCCTCTGGATCAGATTAAGTGAATTATCTTCTGGATAGTATGTCATTTCTTTTTATTTTGGGTATGTATTATGAATTATGGTTTCATAACATTATCTTTTGGATATTGTAGTATGGATTATGACTTGATGCTTAAGATTTTTATGATGTCCTTTCATATCTCTTTCTCATTATTTGCTTTTTACTCTCTATGTTCTTCTTCCTATTGTGCCTTTCCCATGTCATTTTGTGACAAAAAGGGGGAGTAGTAAGCATTGCTAAAAGGGGAGTAATACGGATAGGGGGAGTAAATTTATTTGTATTGATTGAGAAGGATATGTAGATTAAAGTTTTGAGGTTTTCATGTTATGTATTGATTATATGAGCAATACTCGTATTACTCAGGGGGAGTAGAATATTTTATGGTTTTATGACTTATCATTCCTCATTATCTTTGATGCTATGTGTTTTGTCACAAATTTGACAAAGGGGGAGATTGTAAGTGCTATGATTTCATATCCCTTTTGTTGTCAAATTTTATTGTGTCAAAACCTGTATCTATGTATTGTATGTCTTGTGTTTTATGTTTGAAGACTAGTCATTGCAATCAAGACATATCAAGACATCGCATTTCAAGACAAGATCTTAAATGAAGAAAGTTTTCAAGTCTTAGATGAAAAAATCAAGAATAGAAGTATTCAAGTTTTCATGTTCAAGATTTGATCAAGTTCAAGTTTACTAGAAGACTTTGTCAAGTCAAGATCAAGCTCATGAAGGCCTACTACAAGTTTTGAATATTCACAAGCTTCTCTTAAGGGTCATCTGAGTGTACAGACTTTCAATGTCCATCTCACTTTTAAGGTTTGTTTGACTCATATATTTTTATATGCTTGTTTGGAGTGTTCTAAGACCAGTCCTAGCTTTGCTACCACCAGTCTTAAGTTTTTCAGGACCAGTCCTAGGTAGTTGAAGATTTTTGAATCTTTCTAGCTATCCTACGACCACTCCTGGACATCCTACGACCAGTCCTGTGAGTTCTACGACTCATCCTTCGACCGGTTGTAGCCCTACGACTCAAAGTCCAGCAACCATTTTTGGGGTCCTACGACCGGTCGTAGGTGTCTCACGACCAGTCGTAGGTGGCCCACGACCGGCGTAGACCGCCCAGGACCGGTCATGGAACAGAAAATCTTATCCCGCGGAAATCTTTCAAAAATCTTTGATGCTACGACCAGTCCTAGGATCCTAAGACCAGTCGTAGACGAAATTTTTTAGGCTATAAATAGAGCACGAACTTCAGAGTTTTAACACTTCAAATCAATTCTATTCAAGCATTCTTTAGGCTATTCTAGGAGATAAGTTTGTGTTTATTTTAAGCTACATTGTGCTTATTTAATATTCCTTTTGGTAGCTTATTTTTATTTGATTTTGATCTACATTCCAATCTTATTAGAAAAGGGGAATTTCTGATATTCCTTCTTCTTGGATTCAAAATCAAATAGATCTAGACCGTTTGATCGAAAATTAATTAGACTTAGAACCATTCTTAAAGTGAGTATTGGACTTTGAACATCGAATCGAACTTCTACTCCGTTTGGTTCTACCGGGCTTCTTCAAAAGGTGATTCAGGTATTTTACATGTTTTGTAATTTACTTTCTTTGGTTTTTTTTTTGAGATTCGCCAGAAAAATCTCATTGTAGTGGTTATCTGAGGAGAGCTAAAAAACTCAGATTGTGGGGTTTTTAGATTGTGTAAGCCCGAGATCAAAGACATAATTGTGAAGGTTTTAGGTGAACCTGTGAAACCTATTTTGATAGTGCATGCTAATATCCCCTGTGTGAGGATATTAGGAGTGGAGTAGCAATCTGTGTGGCTGTTGGATAATAGTTGATGTACACACAGGCGAACCACTATATATCGTTGTGTTGTGGATGTGCTTCATTCTTTCATTCCTTTATTCATTTAGTTTTGTGGTTTGTGTTTGTGGATGAATGTTGTAATCACTTCAAGCAAGTGTGGATGAATGTTGTAATAACTTAGGATTTATTTTCCACAAGTTATTTTGATTTCATTACTTATTATTCCTCTTTAGTTTGTGATGCAAAGGACATTCTAGAAATAAGGTTGTCCTACCTTAAACCTCTAGTTTTTGGTGTAAGGTTGTCCTTAGAACTGATAAAGTATCTATCTCTTTATTTCAGGCTATTGTGATTGTTTTATATTCAGCATTATGCTTTAAATCTTTTATTATTCCGCTGTTATTAGTTTTATTTGGCATTGCCCTATTCACCACCCCCCCTTTAGGGCATATAGCTAGGCCCTTTCAGTCTTCCCTATTAAATAATCATGCCTATGTAGAGTTGGGCGTAATCTAACTGATCCGACAGATCCGACTCGATTTGATCTGAACCAAAGGGTAGGATCGGGTCGGATCGAGTAGGTCCACTCAGATCCGATCCTACATTGGATCGAGTTCGAATCAGTAGTCAAAACGAAACGATCCGATCTAGTATGTGATCCAAACTGATCCGATCAGATTTGTCCATGTCTTTTAATAGATAACTTTAGGTCTTTATCCCAAAAATAGACTGCATCCAATCCTCAAGTAGAGCACACCATCGAAACGATGTGAATTGAACATCAACCATTAAAAATTTATTGGGGCCAAAGAAGTTTTAGATCAAGCTGATATTTATTTTTTTCCCTTCATTCATGTCTTTATGATCTTATAAACACGTTGGATGACAAATAAACATCATTGAGGCCTTATAAAGTTTTCAACGATGGAAATCAATACTTTTACTTTTTCTTGTGGTATGGTCCACTTGAGCTTCGGATATGCATCAATTATGAGTTCAACCACTAAACTAATCTGAAAAAAATGAATGGATAGTGTGGATGAACCACGTACATTCACGATGGGCCCAAACAGAGTTTAGTCCATACGATAAAAAGCTCATTAAGACAATCTGATTCTGTGTGCTACAAGCCTACACACCAGGCGCCAGTTATATACAACTAGTGTAGTTACGTGTCGTGTACAGATGCACCTCAAGCTGCGAGTTGTACTAAAGGCTCAAATGAGATCAAAGTTACATGGGCCCCACCATAACGTTTATTTTCCATCTCAACCGTTAATAAGGTTAAAAAATACATGGATGAATAGGAAAAATAAATTTCATATTGATCCGAAACTTCTTTAATCTCCAAAATGGTTTCAATGGTAAACATTCAATCCCCTACTATTTTTTGCAGTGTTGAAAAGGCCGTGCTAAGAGTCCCAGAGGGGGGAGGGGTGAATAGAACTATACCAAATTAAAAATTAAATGCAAAATTTAAACAAATATAAATAAAGATAGTACTTTAACAATCTCACAAAACAGAAATGAATAACAACCTCAAAAGTATAAGCATTGACAGGATGATGCAGATGTTGTTCTAAGGACAACCTTACACCAAAAATCAATGGTTTATGGTTGGACAACCTGATTCTTAGAACATCTGTCTATCAAAATCTCAAACCGATACAGAGGAATAAAGAATAAAATACCAAAGAAAGAAACTAAGCTATTACAACGTTCCCAAACTTGCATAAAAAGTATTATAACATTCTCCACAAATGCATAAAGGCAAATTATAACATTCACACAATCCAATAATCACCACAAGACTAGAAGTTATAGTGGTTCGCTTGTGTGTACACCAACTGTTTAGAAAAGCAGCCATACAACTACTTCACTCCTAATATCCTCTTACAATGGATATTAGCGTTCACTATGAAATAGGTTTTTTAAGGTTCACCTAAAACTTTCACAATTGTGTCTTTCAAGTGGGCTTACTCAATTCAAAAACCCCACACTATAAGTTTTTTGGATCACCTCAGACAAACCAAAAGAAAGAGATTTTTCTGGCACAATCTCAAATAAACCAAAATAATAGATTTACAAAACAGTAAAATACTTATCAGGATATAGAACCAATTCAGAGTAGAAGTTCAATTTAAATGTTTAATGTTCACACTCACTTATGAAATGGTTCTAAGTTCTAAATGGATTTTAGATTAAATCACCTTGATCTAGCTTGATTTGATTTTGATTCCAAGAAATGGGAAAATTTTAATCCCTTCTTCAAAAAAGATTAAAATGTAGAAACTCAAAATCAAATGCAAAAAACTAATTAAAGAGAATATAAAATGAGCACTAAATAACTTAAGAATATCACTAACTTATCTCTAAGAGCGGTGTCTTGGTTTTTCTTGAATTGAATATCAAACTCTAAAAATCGTGCTCTATTTATAAGTTTAGAAACTGCTCACTTGACTGGCTTAGAGGTCGGCTCGACTGGTCGAAGGACCAACAAACATTTAAAATTTTGGGCGTGATAAGATCAGGCCGTTCCATGACTGGTCGAAGGACCTACTCAACCGGTCGACTGGCCTCCATGACCGGTCGAGTCCTATCCACGACTGGTATTGTGGGACCCAATTTGGTTGCTGGACTTGGATTTGAGTCTACTCGACTAGTTGAACACTGTTCACAGGACTGGTTGAGGAAATAACAAAAAATTCCAAAAATAAGTAACAAACCTTGGATTGGTCGAGAAATTTCTTGGACTAGTCGAGCCAATACTAGGACTAGTCGAACATAGTTTATGATTAGTCGAGAAACAATGTATACACTTATAAAGTGACTCAATTAAAGTATATAATCAACAATGACCTAACCTATGGTCAATCTAGGGTCTTTCATACCTTATAAGTGATGTTTAAACATTGAAACAACTTTTGCTATAGTTGATTGTTAATCTTGACAAACATGAAGCTTGTTATCTTGATGAACATGAAGCTTGAATTTGAAACATTTTGAAGCTTCAACTTGAAGTACTTTGAAGCTTTAATTTATAACCTTTTGAAGCTTGAACTTGAAATATCTTGAAGCTTGAGCTTGAGTTACTTGAGTTTCTTTCACCTTGAGCTTTGAGTACCAAAATAATGACTATTGTCTTGACTTAGATGAAGCTTTGAAAACATGAACTATCAGTTGATGTTGTACTTGAATTCTTATACTTGTGATGCTTGAATCTTAAAATGAAACACCTCGTAATGGATCATCTTGAACTTGAAGACAAACTAAACAAGATACAAATTCCATGAGGTTTTGACACTACTAAATTTGATAATCATAGGAGCTAGAGAACATAGCACTTATGGTCTCCCCCTTTGTTAAATTTGTGACAAAACACACTTCATTAAAATAAGATAAGCATAACCCGCACAATAAAGAATCATGCACCATATAAAAAGGTTAAAGAAATACGCATCAATACAATAATACTCCCCCTTTTTTACTCCTCCTTACAAAAAACTAATGGCTACCTACCAACAACCACATATCACAAGCACGATAAAATTCTCCCCCTTTTCGTCACAACATGACAAAGGAAAGAACTAATAAATGATAATGGAAGTATATAAATAAGGAAGTAAATAGAAGAGTAATAAAAAAGAAGTACATATAAGATCAAGATTACCAAGAACTAAAACCATAAGAAAGCATGTTCAAGCAAGTCTAAGCCCATAAAATAAGAGAAATACAAGTACCTTAAAAGTTATTATAAACCAAAAATTTAAATACTAATCTAAACCCGATGAGGGATCAGGTATGGAAGTGTCAATTTGATAAAATCTCTTGTTAATGCACTTCAAATACTTGCACATATATTCAAATTGCATTTCATGGGATACATTCATACTTACAACCTTCTCCTTAAGAGAGCACAAATGCTCATCAAAGTCAGATGATTGATAATCAGGATCAGCAGCAAAATCAGATTCAATTTCATCAAAGAGGTCATCCATATTCACATCATCTAGAGGCAAACCACCCTCTTCTTCATTTGCAGTTGTAGCTCCACCAACACCCACATCAACCTGGCCTAAGGCCAATTTCAAATTCATCTTATTAATGTTAGAGTTGTTGAATAGTAGTTGAGTAATGGGAGCCTCTCCAACAGGCATAACCACTAAACTATAGGTGGCTAACACAGTCATATGATAAGCGAAGGGAATGTCACTGTGATCTGGATGGAGACAGAATTGAATGATGTTATGACAAATTAGAGAAGGAAGACATACAAATACTCCAGAACTGATGGAATGAAGAAGACGAACCATAAACATAGTAAGTTTAGTTTTGTTATCAAATTAAGGATAGACATTAGAAATGAAAACCCTATAAAGGATTCTGTATTTAGGTAATAAAAACTTGGAGGCAAGCGCATTTCCAGTATTCCATTCTGCATCTATATTGCACAAATCTTTAGTGAGCATTCGCTTCTCAGTTTCAGATGGTTTTTCCACTATAGTGATAATGGGAATACCTTCATCATTGATAGGTATATCCATTAATCCAGAGAAAAGATGACGGTCCACATCAATTGGACCTTCTCTGGTCGCAATAGTAAATGTTAGATTTTTAGTAGAAAAATCAGTAATACAAGCATACATAGCCTGCGTAATGGACTGGTATGCCGGGCCACCCCAATGAAGTATGTTATCCTATCCTACAGACTAAAGGAGAGAACAATATCAAATGGTGCCACATGAAAAAGATTAATAGTTCGTTTTACCATTACATTGTGCAATCGAATATCCCGTATATAATCGGGATCATCCTCGGGCAACCGAAGGTGGCGCACTGAGATAGGAGTCAAACAAGATGTAGAGGAACCACGAGATCCTTTCTTTTTGCTTTTACCCTCCATTTATAATAAATAAAGCGAGTAAAGAGAATGCAAAAGAGGTAAAGTGGGTTTCCAATAGATAAGATTATTGAGAAGAAAACCCCAATAACTAGCATAAATCAAGAAATAAACCACATAAATGATGAAAAGGAAGTGCAAAGGACTTGAATCTACAAGAAAAATGAAAATAATACACTAACCTTGAAGAAATCAAAGATGGGTTCGACTGGTCGACGTTAAGCTTGTTAGAGAAGACAACCAAAATGAAGAAAAAATGATCTTTCCCCAAATAAAAGGCCAAACCCACAGTTCACGACTAGTCGAGTACATGCCTGACCGGCCATGTCACGATTGGCCGAGTATGTACTCGACTAATCGTGTATAGCGCAAAATGTGCTATTTTTCATAAAATTTAAAATTTTAATAATTTAAAATAACAAATATATACATTATGATACAGAAAGACATGAATTATCAATTCATATTGCACATACCAAGATCAAATTTCAATTTAGCAATCCTGCTTTTGTTGAGCGATTTTGTTAATATGTCAGCTAGTTGATTCTCGGTCGAAATATAATCCAATGAAATTCTCTTGTCTTCCACTAATTCACGAATGTAGTGATATCTAATGTCAATATGCTTAGTTCGTGAATGCTGGATTGGATTTTTGGAGATATTAATTGCGCTTGAATTATCACAATATACGACCATAGTATCGTACACAATTTCATAATTGCTTAGCATCCTTTTCATCCATACAAGTTGAGTACATGCATTACCTGCAACAATGTATTCAGCCTCAGTTATTGAGAGTGATACGGAACTTTTTTCCTTACTTAACTAAGAAACTAACGAGTTCCCTACGTAGAAACAACCATCACTGGTTGATTTTCGATCACCAATGTTACCAGCCCAATCAGCATCCGTGTAACAAGCTACTTGCACACTGGTATCATGTTGATACCAGAGATCGAGATTTTTTGAACTAGTGACATATCATATAATCCTCTTAATAATAATTAAATGTGACTCTTTAGGGTCAGATTGATATCTAGTGTAAATTTCTACACTAAATGTAATATCAGGTCGACTCGCAGTCAAACTACCCATCATACTACGATACAACTTAGGATCCATAGTCTTACCTATAGAGTCTTTTGAGAGTTTTAAAGTAATACTCATTGGAGTATCAAAAGTTTTTTCACTCTTAAATCTGAACTTTTTAACTAAGTTTAGTGCATATTTGGTTTGAGAGATAAAGAAACTATCAGGGAGCTATTTAACTTGCAACCCTAGGAAATAGTTTAATTCTTCAACCATGCTCATTTCAAACTCAATAGTCATGTTAGCACAAGTAGATTCATAGATCTGCAAACTCAATAGTCATGTTAGCACAGGTAAATCCATAGATAATATCATCAACATAGATTTTCACTATTAGTATGTGATCATTATGTTTCTTTACAAACAATGTCTTATTAACACTTCCCATTATAAAGTTATGACTTATAGAAACATAGTCAACTTTTTGTACCATGCCCTGGGAACTTGTTTCAAACTATAGAGGGCATTTTGTAGGCAGTAGACATGATCAGCATTCTTAGGGTCTTCAAAACCCGTTGGTTGTTCAACATACACTTCATCATGTAAATCGCCTTTTAAGAACACACTCTTTACATCCATTTGGTATATTTTGAACTTTTTATACCAAGAAATGGATATAAATAGTCTGATTGATTCAAGATGAGCTACTGGGGCAAAGGTTTAATCATAATCGATCCCTTCAATTTGAGTGTACCCTTATGCAACCAGCCTAGCCTTGTTTCTAACAATATTACCAAGTTCATCAGACTTATTTCTAAGAATCCATTTTGTTCTAATAATGTGTTTATCTTTTGGTCTTGGAACTAAATACGAAACATCATTTCTGACAATTTGATTAAGCTCTTCTTGCATCGCTAAAATCTAAATTTTGTCAGTAAGAGCTTCTTTTACGTTAGCCGGTTCTATCTAAGATGTAAAACACACGTAGTTACACATATCTTCAAGTTGTTTACGAGTGCGCACACCAGTAAGAGGGTTTCTAAGAATTTAATTAGTTGGATGGTCTTTAATTGTCGTCAGTTCAGTATTATTTTGACTTGATGAAGAGTCAGGTTTATCAATTACAAGAACTTTATCAATTTCTGAACTTGAGACAAGTGTATTCAAGTGATCATCAATAACCACATTAATGGACTCTTGAATTGCACCAGCCCTCTTATTAAGAAGCTGATATGCTCGACTATTCAGAGCATACCCTAAAAATATCACTTCATCACTTTTGATGTCAAACTTACCCAGATTTTCTCGGCCACGTAAAATGTAGCATTTGCTGCCAAAAACTGAAAAGTATTTGATAGTTGGCTTCTTATCAAATCACATTTCATAAGTCATTTTACCATTCGATTTTCTAGTATCACACAATTAATTATATGACAAGCTGTATTTACGGCTTCGGCCCAAAGATTTTTAGGGAGCCTCATACTATTTAACATAACATTTACCATTTCTTAAAGAACTCTATTTTTTATTTCTATTATACCATTTTATTATGGTGTTTTGGGTGCAGAAAATTCATGTGATATTCCCTGATCACTGCAAAATTTCTCAAATCCACTATTTTCAAATTCTGAACCATGATCACTACGAATCTTAGAGACTTAGTGATTCTTTTTCCGTTTGGATACGTCTAAGTACCTTTTTTACTTCATCAAGAGTTTCTAATTTGTTTCTTAAGAAGACTACCAAAGTGTATCTGGTAAAGTCATCAACAATTATCAGAATGTACTTCTTGCCACCTCGACTCTCCGTTTTGGTTGGTCCAATAAGATCCATGTGGAGAAGTTCGAAAGTTTAGATGTGGCATTAGATTTCACCTTTTTGTGAGTACTCCGGCTTTGTTTGCCAATCTGGCATTCACCACATATTTTATCTATTTTCTGTATTTTGGGTAAACCTCTTACTAACTCTCTTTTTCTTAATCTATACAAGTTGTGGTAAATTACATGTCCGAGGCACTTATGCCATAATTCGGTTTCATCAGTATGGACCAGGTAGCACGATAGATTATATGAGCTTAAATCACTCACAATATAGCAGTTTTCAGAAGTTTTGCGACTAGTTAATATTACAGAACCATTTTTATTTAAAATTTTACAGCCTTGGTTAGTAAATTTTATACTATGATTATTATCGCATATTTGATAGATGCTTAATAGATTGTGTTTTAATCCTTCTACATATAAAACATTCTCAAATAGAGGGAGGTTAAAGAGCTAAACCGTACCTTGGCCAACAATTTTGCAGTTACTACCATCACCGAATATGATTGAACCATCAGTCATGTCTTTAAGATTAGTGAACGACCTTTATTACTTGTCATGTGTTGGAGCATTCACTATCTAGGTACCACTTTGAATGGCTCGAAGCTTTGAAAGTGGTGGAAACAACCAAACAAGTAACCTTAGGGACCTACTTCATTATAGTTTTGGGTTTAGGAGTATAGTTAGTCTTCTTATGTTTGTAGATGTTATGAACCAACCCACTGAGTTAGATTTTAAGAGCTCCTTAAGTAAGTTAACAATTTTCTCAGCTAAAGGATTGCGATTCTGATTTTTATAGTTGATATGGTTGCTTTTAAGTTTTAAGGTTTGAAAAGTCTTATCATTTTTAGAATAATTTTGATTCAGACTTTTCCCTTTTGAGTTTGAAGACTCCCCTTTCACAAATTTGGGTGGAGTATTCTTATGTTTGGGAGGAATAATTTTATCATAGGTCAATCCAAATCGATTGTCATGTTTTCTGGATCCGGATAAGAGTTTTTCTAACTTTGGATCACCTTAGGCATACCTCCATGTGTGAGATCCGACCCTGGTTCTCATGTGCACATGAGTGTGTGTAAGTATGCATTTCATCCATTTTGGTCTTGTGGTCCTACCGGTCAAATTCGGGTGACCCATGACCTTCGAATAGCGTTTGCAGTCATCCTTAAGTTTAAAAATATAAACCCTACTCGGATTGACCCAAGACCTATGCCATTGCGACCGAATCGTTGTTGCAGTTCTAACATCGTATTTCGTGCATAAATCTGATATGTCCATCAAAAGTTATGAGCCGCGCACCATTTGGACCGTTGATCGCATTTTTTGTGAGACCCACATGAATTACACGTTTCCCCATGTGCATGTTTGCCAATGGTGATGACATCACTGTTTCCATGATGACCTATGGCCTAGTCTATGGACCTATAGCCACTAAGCAAGCATGATATTTCTTTCTCCAACAAACAATAATGAGTTATATTTTTTTTCAAGGCTATTATGACTCACCCTCCCCATGATCAATGAGTATTTTTCTCTTCTCAAAATTCATCATTTCTTTTAAACAATCGTTTCCTCCCATGGCTACAACTCTCTCATCTCTCTCCTTCTTTTTCATTTCTCTCTTCTTCTCCTTGCTAAGCTTTGGATGTCCACTAATGCTAAAATTTCCAGCCCTATTTCCTCTCTCTTCCCCTTTAATCTAACCCTCTAAATCACATCATCACCATAGAATCTTCTTCCTTGAAGCTTGAGGAGTATGGTGGTTGAAGAATCTTGAAGATCCATCATGTGGGTGAGCATGTAGAATAGATTATACTGTTTTTCTACATAGATCCTTTGTTGTTTCATATGGAGAGTCTAGAACTCACCACATCAATGGTGGAGGTCCTACACCACTCCTTGGATGTGGTCTTTAGCCACCACTTACATGCATGTGATCTTGATGGGGCCATTCTCCATGGACCCCATCTTGATGAGATTTCCTTTCATCTATGCATCATGGGTCATCTACACCTTAGATTCCTAGTTGTAGGGCCCATGCATGTATGGGATCCTTTTTGATCTTGCATGTACATGTTGATTTCTTCATTGTGTAAGGTTCATAGTAGCGGAGCCCTCCCTATGGCCGGCATGTTTCCTTTTTTCTTCTCTCCTCCCCTTTATGTGGCTTGTATGTGATGATTGTGTGACCCACCTAATGTGCCATGAAACCAAGATTTTTAGATTTTTGGGACTTCCAGGCCCAAGTTGCTAGATGCTCAGGCCTAACTGTGCTACCTAGTTTTGTTGCTGGATATTAGAAGGCCTTTGGGCCTGATTTTAAGGACTATTTTGGAAGGGATTTGGGCTTGAGGGTTGTGTGACACATCAGGGTGGACCCCACCTTATGAAATCTATGATTTATTTCCCATTTATTAATTTTATGGGCTGATCTAGACTGCAACATGTTGCTGTCCAGATTGCTGGAATTTTTTTATGGCGTAATGTATGGGTTATAGGCCTTGTTTGTGGCTTCTTTTCCCTAATTTTCTAGACTTTTCTTTAAGGTATGGACCCCACCTAGAAGCATGATAAGTCCCACCTTTAATTGCCCCTGTTTGATCACCCAAAAGGGTGGGCCAAGGAGGGTGGACGGTCCAGATTTTTCTAGACTGTCTTGTCACACTGTTTGCTGGAAAAACATAAATATCAGCCTAATCTTGAAATGATGGGCTACCTTTGTGGACCTCACCTTGTTGTATACTTGTATAAGATGGTTGGGCTTGCATTTTTCCAAATTTACATAGACCTGTGCCCACTCAAATGGGGTGCAAAAGTCAGGGACAACAACATTGCTGCAGCAGAAAAATAAAATTTGGACCTTATTGTCCATTTTGTATAAAAATTTATTTAAAATATTTAAGGCCTTCCCCTTTACCCATTTTGTGGCTCACCTTGTGCGAGTCCATCTCAAATTCATGGGGGCCACCTGGACCATCAGATTTTGGGGGTTTTTGGGCCCACCTTGGTACTGAAATGGGCTAGCCATCCCACCTTTAGGACACCCAAGGATGGGCTGGCTGTCCCATGTGTGTGGCCCACCTTGATGTTTGTGTTTTCCCAAGACCGTCCACCATTACATGGTCTCCCTTAGAAGTAGTACACCTCCCTTGAAGGATGCCCACAAGTGGGGCCCACCATGAGGTTGCAAAGGGGCCATCGTCCAGGCCCTTGGGATGCCCAGGCCCACCTGGGACATCTAGGATTTTTGAGCGTTGCTAGACTATCAGTCCAGCAGCACGCCCACCCTGTTTTATGTATTTTCTTCACCTCGTTCATTAGGTGGTGCCCACTGTGATGAGTGTGGCTCACCATGGGTTAGTAACCCATCCAAATTAGATAGATTTCTGGACTCCAGCAGGCTCAGGAAGTGGGCGGGCTGGATTTCCAGCAAGGGGCCCAAAATTGTTACATGACTGATTGTGTTGAAAATTGTTGTGGCCCACCAGATTTAAGGGAGTGTTGCACACACTCCTTACCTTATTTCCTTAAACATTTTTGGGTGTAATTAGTGCCTCTTAAGGCCCAACTTCGAGTTGATAATATGGGCTAGCCTTAACTAGATTTTTGGTAGTATTATGGAACTTTTGGGCTGAAAATCTATTCCTTGAGCCCAAGATCATGCAGGGCCTGACCTTATTATTTTACGGGCAGGACCATCTACAAGCTAATCATGTGTATCTATTAGCCTTGATGCCTTCATGAAATGCTTAATTGTGGGCTGAAATGCATATTGAGGAGGGCCTTGCTAAGTCTTTGGGCTAATGCGACAAGGCTCACCCTGTTAGTATAGGTCTTGCCCATGCGTATTCTTGGACTTATGGGCTTCCCTCAAGTCCATCATAATATAGGAATTGGATGACTTTTATTTTGGGTCATTTCCTCGGGGCCCATTAGGAGATATAGTATATGCATGGTCGCCCTTTTTGCGATAGTCAGTAGGCCTTGTGGACTCAGTTATTTTGGATAGGCCCATTAATCTTGGGCCTCAAAGCCTCTACTCCCCCATCTATTATGATAGGCTTAAGGACAAGAATATGGAAGAAGTTGGGCCCTTGGCCACCCATTAAACTTGACCCTATACTTGAGCTAAAAAGTAAGGCCCAACTCACTTGTATTAAATGTGAGAATTTCCCACGTAAATGAACTACCGGACTGCCCATGAAGCCCACCACAACATATGGGTTTTTGACTCTTATGGATGGGCCCAAACCTCACTTGAGGGCCCACTATATGGTTTATGAGATTGGGCTTGAAGTATGGCCCATTAAATTATACATTACTTAGGCCGTAAACCTACATTATATGCTTAGTGGGCTACCTTTTAGGACCCAGCTGAGGTTGGATGTCCTCCTTAATGGCCATAAGGTAGGCCCGTAGGGGCTCTTATAGGTGGTTGAAGGCCCACCTTGGCCTTGGCTAGGACCGTTCCTCTTTAGGATCATGACTCTCTTAGCTTGTGGGCTCTCCCAGATTGATGGGTCCCCATTAGAGGATTTCTCTTCTCCTTAGAACACCTTGTCCCTCCTTAGGACGGGGGATTTCATATTTTAGAGATAGCACACTTACATATCCATACACATTATTTATATGAATTGATTCCATTGTGTGGTGGTCATTGAGGGATGGAGTTTCTCCCCTTGTGCACATGGTGTGCGTGCGACTAGTGCATGACTTGTATGTGGGACTTATGCATTGGCATCACATTTCATGATGAAATCATCCTCGCTTCATCAGGGCCTTGCCTCCACAGGGACATTCATGGATAGCCGTATGTGTAGACACCAAAATTATAAGTTGAGCATACCAGGTGCATAGGATGCCTATGGGTGAAATTTCTAAAACTTTCATTGTACCAAGGAAATGCCTCAACATAATGACTGAGTGAAAACTATGAGCGCACGAGGGCCTTATACTGTTAGGCCATGACTCCCACTTTTGTGTACTCAGTTGGATAGGGATGTGGCATTATCCACCTGTAAGAGAGGGCATTATTAGGCTGAGTCTGACTAGCTCGTGAAATGGGTCCGCTATCGTCAGGCCTTGTTGGTGATTGGTTGTCCACAGAAAAGTAGTGAGTTCTCTTACGCTCGTTCGACTGTACGGGTCTGTATAGCGGCAGTCATTCAACAGTATAATGGACCCCGGTGATTTCCTTATGATTGAAAATATACTTTACATGTGATTTGGATATGAGCATTGGCATTACTTGCACCGCATTAGCATTGGCTATGTAAGGCCCTTCATGCATTATCTTGACATGACGCCTAGTAGTCATGGCATCATATTCGTACATTACCTTGACAAGGCTATTGATATTCTCGTTGAGCATATTTCCTTTCCTGTACCTCCTACTATTCTTCTGTGCACCCTTATCACACACTTACACAACCCTCTAAGCTTCTATAAGCTTATGCATGATTGATGCATGCAGGAGACTCTAGGCAGACGTCGTTGTAGCAGAGCGTGGAGTAGAGTTGAGCTTGAGGACTCCAATGTTACTGATTTCTCTTTCTTTTCCTATTACTTTATGTATGTCCTTTTGAACCTGATGTAAGCATGTAAAAGTTTAAATTCTTAGTAAATTTTGTGATGTATGCCCCTTGTTATTCTCAGATGTACTTGCTATAATCTTGGGTATGCTCGTATTGGAATTGACTATATTGTTATGGAAATGCTCCTTGTAGGATCCTAGGATCGGAACCTGCCTCAGGAGCTGAGAATGGAGTATTATGGATGTTGTTGTGGTCAGAACCAGCCATCGGATTCTTTATGAGCCCGATTGTCGAGTTTGGGGCATGAAAGGAATTGGTATTAGAGCATAGCAAGTGATTCTGGAATAACTTGGGATAACATCGTATGTCTACTTAGCGCATAGGATGAGTAATGTCCCGAGACCTTTCCTTTCACTCTATATCAAGTCTGTAATTATCTTGATTCTTCGAGTCATCATTATTTTACAGACGATCCCGCCTAGACGTGGCACCTGAGATCGTGGCAACCGTGGCCGTGGTGCCCATGGACGTGGTGCATGAGATACTGTCCTACTCGAGCACATCCTACTCCTGTTGTTAAGGATTTGATTCCAGAGGTCACGACCTAGCCTGATCCTCTAGTGGAGCTTGTAGCACCCGCTCCTTCAGTTACTCTGGTTCCCCCACCTATTCTCCCTCCTCAGCCTGCTGTTCTATTTACTAGGGCTCCTGCTCTGCCAGCCGCACCCGTGCCTTTGCCCAAGGCAAGTGTTACCCCTGTTATTCCGATAATACCTATAGGAGCTGTGCATTTTCAACAGCTAATGCAACTTGTTGCCACCACAATGTAAACCCATCAGCCTGCTACCGCTGAGGTTTTAGGGTAGTCTGCCTTATCGCGTGCTAGTGCGATAGCCCAAGAGTTCCGGCAGCATGATCCCCCGAGGTTTAGTTATGACCCTGACCCTTCTGCCACCGAGGCTTGGCGCACTATGGTTGCGAGGATTTTTGACACTATTTAGTGTCCTGTGGATCAGAGAGTATCCCTTGTGGCCTATCTTCTTCAGGGTGAGGCCCATCATCGGTGGTCATTCGTATCCAGGATGGTCAGGCCTCAGTTCGTTTAGACATGGGAGGAGTTCGTGGTCCGTTTCAACTAGAAGTACTTCCTTGAGCGCATTCAGATCCAACGGGCAATCGAGTTCGAGACCCTAGTGCAGGGTGATTTATCTGTTTCTCAGTATGAGGCCCGTTTCTTAGCCTTGTCTAGATTTGTTCCTCTTCTCACCAGTGATGAGAAGATTATGGCCCGTCATTTTATGACTGGTTTGCATCCTACCCTTTGCACCAGTGTGGTAGGGCATTGTTTGGAGACATTCGACCAGGTCATTCATCAGGCACTGGTTTATGAGGAGGATTGGGCTATGACCTAGAGGTCGAGAGAGTAGAGTTCTAGCGGAGACTGAAGGAGGAGGGCACAAGCCGGAAGTTCCATACAGTATCGTCAGCGGAGATAGTGGGGTAAATCAGGGTTTCGGCAGCCTACGGTTCAGATAGTAGCTTCATCATCATCTTCAGCACCGCTAACCGCTTTATCTTCTGGCCCCTTTTTTAGTGTCTGCTTTGGTTTTGGACAGCCCAGGCATCGGAGACGTGAGTGCCCTCTCCCCATTCAACAGCAGAGGCCACTGCAGTTGCCCCCTCCCCATTCTCCTCAGTAGCAGCAGTAGAGATCATAACTTTCACCTACCGCTCCTAGGGCTCCTCCTCAGCAGCAGGCATCCAAGCAGACCTCTTCAGTAGAGATAACAGCAGCAGCAGCAGCCGCAACTCCAGTAGAGGGGATATCCGTATATCTAGTCCCTAGGACCAGTGTGTATAGTAGCACAGCAGACACAGACTCAGGACCCTTAATCTTCGAGGTTACTTCCCGACTAGCTCAGGGTCACTTTTATTCTACGCAGCAAGCATCAGGCCAGGACCCATAATCATCGACTGGTGGAGTCGTTAAGGGTATTCTTCTTATTTCTGCTTTCATTGCTCATGTTTTATTTGATTTTGGCGCTTTCCCTTCATTTGTGGCCGAGTAGTTTTGTCGATCGACCGGTATTCCATCGGAGTCCGTGTCTGAGGCCTTAGCAGTTTCAACTCCCATGGGGAAGTTTGTGGTATTGACCCGTCACTGCCCTTCTTGCCCGGTGTTGGTGGGCGAGATGTTCGTTCCTACCGATCAGTTTGTGATGCCGATGTCGGGCTTTGATATTATTATGGGTATGGACTGACTTGTACAGTATGTTGTCATCTTAGACTGTGCTGCGAGGATAGTTACGTTTCATAGTCCAAGCTTGCTAGTATTCTAGTTCGTCGCCGAGCCCAGAGTGGAGCAGTTGTCTTTTTTTTTGGCTTTGGTCTTTAAGGATTCCGTGGCAGAGAGTATTGAGCACCTACTAGTTTTTTGTGAGTACCTGGATGTGTTCTAGGAGATCTCGGGTTTGCTGCCTCATCAGCAGGTGGAGTTCCAGATTGATTTGGTGCCCGGTACCGCGCCTATCTCGAAGGCCCCCTACCGGATGTCACCGTTGGAGTGTTGGAACTGCAGGAGCAGTTGGATGAGCTCCGAGAGCTAGGTTTTATTTGTCCCAGCAGTTCACCTTGGGGAGCCCCGGTATTGTTTGTGAAGAAGAAGGATCGTTCATTGCGGGTCTGTGTGGATTATTGAGGCTCTGTGAAGAGACTTCTAATTTTATCTTTTCATTTTCAGATTTTAAATTTTCAATAAGGGAGGTTTTGAAATCTAAATCACATTTAGTTTTTTCAAAATAATCAGAAATGTGTGATTTTTCTAAGACTAGATTATCAAAATTTTTCTAAGACTAGAAGATTTAAGGGTGATAGATTTACCTTTAGGAGCTTTAAAGTTTAACTCATAGGTCTGTAATGAGCCAACTAATTCTTCTACCCTTATATTATCTGTATCACGAAGTTCTTGGATCGTAGTCACCTTTAAATTGAACCGTTCAGGCAGTGAGCGTAGTATCTTTGCACAGACTTTACTTTCTGGGATTTTATCACTGAGACCCCACACAGAGTTGACAATGTCATTCAATCTTATATAGAAGTCCATGAAAGTTTCACTTTCTTCCATACGTATTTCCTCAAATTTGGTTGTGAGGATTGGGACTTTAGAATTCTTGACAATTGTTGTTTCCTCGTGTGTCATTTCTAAAATATCTCATGCTTTCTTTGCAATATCACAGGATATAATTCTTTTGAATTCATCTAGTGATAGTACCCAAGTGATTTCATTTAAAGCCTTTGCATTGACACTATTCTCGCTTTTCTGAAGAGTGGTCCAAGAGAAATAAGGTGTGACTTTCATAGTTTTAGATTCATCGGTACCAGTTACTTCAGTGGTAGGAGGGGTCCAATTGGTCATTGCGGCTTGCCACATGCTCTCATCCATGGATTTTAAGAAAATCCTCATTCTGGCTTTCCAATAGGCATAATTGGAGCCATAAAATGGTAGAGGCCTAATGACTGAAAGACTATCAAAATTTGACATCTTAAAAAGCTCAGATCGATTAGCTCAGGAAATAAATCCAAAGAAAATAATTAAAAGCGAGTTATTAGGCTCTGATACCACTTGAAAAGGTCAAGCTAAGAGTCCTAGAGGGGGGGGGGGGGGGGGGGGGGGGGGGGTTGAATAGGACTATGCCAAATTAAAAATTAAATGTGAAATTTAAACAAATATAAATAAGGATATCACTTAAACAATCTCACAAAGAAGAAATGAATAACAACCTGAAAAGTACAAGTATTGAGATGTTGATACAAATGTTGTTCTAGGGAAAACCTTGCACCAAAAACTAAAGGTTTATGATAGGACAACCTGATTCCTAGAACAGTCTGTGTATTAAAATCTTAAACCGATATAGAGGAATAAAGAATAAAATATCAAAGAAAGAAACTTATCTATTACAACATTCCCACACTTGCATAAAAAGGATTACAACATTCTCTACAAATGCATAAAGGGAAATTATAACATCCACACAATCCAATAATCATCACAAGATCAGAAGTTATAGTGGTTCTCTTGTGTGTACACCAACTGTTTAGAAAAATAGCCACACAATTACTTCACTCCTAATTTCCTCATACAGTGGATATTAGCGTTCACTATGAAATAGGTTTTTCAAGGTTCACCTAATACCCTCACAATTGTATCTTTCAAGTTGGCTTACTCAATTCAAAAACCTCACACTCTGAGTTTTCTGGATCACCTCAGACAAACCAAAAGAAAGAGATTTTTCTGGCACAATCTCAAATAAACCAAAAGAATAGATTTACAAATAGTAAAATACTTATCTGGATATTCTCCTTTATTGCAACCCAGTAGAACCAATTCAGAGTAGAAGTTCAACATAGATGTTCAATATTCACACTCACTTATGAAATGGTTCTAAATTCTAAATGGATTTTAGATTAAATCACCTTGGGCTAGCTTGATTTGATTCCAAGAAATGGGAAAATTTCAATCCCTTCTCCAAATAAGATTAGAATGTAGAAAATCAAAATCAAATGCAAAAAGCTAATTAAAGAGAATAAAAAATTAGCATTAAATAGCTTAAGAATATCACTAACTTATCTCTCAGAGCAGTATCTTGATTTTGCTTGAATTGGATATCAAACTCTGAAAATTGTGCTTTATTTATAAGTGCAAAAACTACTCACTTGACTAGCCCAAAGGTTAGCTCAACTGGTCGAAGGACCAATAAACATTTGAAATTTTAGGCACAATAAGATCAGGTCATTCCACGACTAGTCGAAAGACCTGCTCGACCAGTCGAGTGGCCTCCACGACCGGTCGAGTCCTGTCCACGACTGGACATGTGGTACCCAATTTGGTTGCTGAACTTTGATTCGAGCCTGCTCGACTGGTTGATCACTGTTCACTTGACCAGTTGAGCAGTCTCCAAGATTGGTCGAGGCAATAACAGAAAATCCTAAAAATAAGTAACAAACCTTGGAATGGTTAACGAATTTCTTGGATTGGTAGAGCTAATACTAGGACTAGTCGAACATTGTCTAAGAGTAGTCGAAAAATAGCCTATACACTTATAAAGTGACCCAATTAATGTATGTAATCAACAATGACCTAACCTATGGTCAATCTAGGGTCTTTCATACCCTATAAGCGATGTTTGAACATTTAAAACATCTTTTACTTCAGTTGATGATTGATCTCGACAAACATGAAGCTTTGCTATCTTGACGGATATAAAGCTTGAATTTGAAATATTTTGAAGCTTAAACTTGAAATACTTTGAAGTTTGAATTCGTAACCTTTTGAAGCTTGAACTTAAAATATCTTGAAGCTTAATCTTGAGTTACTTGAGTTGTATTTCACCTTGAGCTTTGATTACCAAAATAATGACTATTGTCTTGACTTAGATGAATCTTTGAAGACATGAACTATCAGTTGATGTTGTACTTGAATTCTTATACTTGTGATGCTTGAATCTTAAAATAAAACCCCTTATAATGGATCATCTTGAACTTGAAGACGAACTAAACAAGATACAAATTCCAAGAGGTTTTGGCAGTACTAAATTTGACAATCATAGGAGCTAGAGAACATACAACTTACAAGTGTGGTCCAACTGATCTTTATATCTATATTAGTTTTTAGTTCAAGCCTTAATATGAGCTCTCCAAATGGATGGACGGTTTAGATATAACACAGATCCCATAGTTTGACCCCTAGATCATGCTGACGCCTATACATCACAATCTGTCACGCCCCAAACTCAGAAATCGGGCTCACAAAATTTCCGATCGCCGAATCTAGCGCCGACAGCCTCCGTAGAACCCCATTCTCGGCTCCTAGCTCCCATTCGCCAGGTTCCGATCCTGGGATGCTACGAGGAGGATTTTCAATGTCAGTTTGATTCGTAATAAGCATAACCAAAGGCATAACCCACAAACAACAACCAAGAACTCCATTACATTTCCACTATGATCAAAAACTTTACAAGTACAATGAGCATAAAGGGAAATACAATGGTAAAGAACAAAGACTCCAAAATGATCAGCAACGTGCTCCTGCCTCAGCGCTGCTGCGAACCAACGTCACCTGCACGCAACGGTCGTGCATAAGCTTACAGAAAGCTTAGAGGGTGGTGAAAGTTTGTGCACAAGGTAATAACATGCAATGTCAGAGTAATGCGGAATATGCAGATGGAACCATAATATCATGAGCCATACCAAGGCTATGCAATGCAAGACATGAATGGTATCGACCATTCCAAGGCCATGCGATGTGCAATGCAACTCAAGCATACAGATCCTCATCTATGTCCACACATCAATACAGCTCAAATATGGGATATCACCGGGGTCTAGTACACTCTAAACCAGATTGTCTCCACATCGCGCGCAATAAGGTAAGTGGAAGAGACCTCACTATCTGTCTGCCAATATCGGGCGCAACTCGTCGATAGCGGACCCATTCCTCGAGCTAGTCAAACTCAGTCTAGCATTGCCCCCTACACTCGGGCGGGTAAGGCCACACCCCCTTCCAACCGACCACGACACAGTGGAGAGTGTGACCGTCTGGTAATCAGCACTCAACGCTCATCTACCCACTCGGTCTAGACGTTGAAGCAACCTCTTGGTACCATAAGGGATTAGGGACTTTCACCTAGGGATATCAATAGCACCCCATGTAGAACGAGATTTTCGGTATCCAATCCTGCCAACCACGATCTGTCTGTGGAGGCTACGGCCCCGATGTCGCTAGGGCGTACAATAACCATGTCACACAGATGCGAAATGCATGAATCACGCTATCCAGTCATGCAACCAATCCTGCACATATCGTGCGCTCATGTAAGGCAACACTGCCTAACCAGGAGCCCATAAACAACCTGTCCGAAGGCATATGCTATGATCAAACAATTCTCATATCAAGCATGCATATGATGCGAATGATCATGAGTCATGAAATTATACTAAACATGTTGTAAGGAGATGACTATCCTTACAATGCAGATGGGCCTGGACAATAAGTACGGGCCTAACAATGGGCCCTAAGGAGAGTCGTAATGTGGACGTCCAACCAACATTACGCTCACAATGTGGACGTCAAACCAACATTGCTCCCAAGGCATGATCTTTGTAAACATCAGTACTTAGTCTGTAATGGATTTACACATTGCAATGGACCGTAGGTTGTTCCCATTGGACCTTACATATATATCAAATGGGCCATATCTTATGGGCCTTTTATTCATCAGATGGGCCACATAGATGGGCCACACCAATGGGTCTTGTGTGCATTGCAATGGGTCAAACCCCGTGGGCCTTGGACTGCATCAATTGAGCCTAACTCATGGGTCTTAAAGGTAACGAATGGGCCACACCAATTGAACCCCATATGTATGCCAAATGGGCCCTAACCCTTAGGCCTTGCATGCATATCAAAGGGGTCTAAATCATAGGCCTTATATGTCAAATGGGCCTAAATCCACAGGCTTTATATAAATCAAATGGGTCTGGTCCCAAGGGCCTTAGGATATATCAACTGGTCCAAACCCATGGGCCTTATACCTACATCAAAGTGGGCCCCAATAAGCTGTCACAATTACATTAAAATGGACCTCAATCATGCCAAGATGGGGTCCACTTGGACTGTGGATCTGGCTCATTCTTTGACTCGTCCCATAAAATGATCTTTTTAAAATGGATGGACGGTTTAGATGCAGCGCCTGCGTCAATGGTGGGGCCCACATGAAGGCATACTATTGTGTATATTATATAATATATAAACTTCATATAATATAATATATGTAATATATACAATATTATATGTAATATATATACAATACAATAATATATATATATATATATATATATATATATATATATATATGTATACACACACATGCGGCACTCATCACCCACACGTGGGGGTGGGCCCCACCGTCCAGTGGGGACGGTGTGGATAGAACACAAAAAAAATCACGTTGAGCGTCACCGTCCACGGACCGTGGACGGTGTGAATAAAATACATAAATCACTGTGGGTCCCACGTATGTGGCCCACCGTAATGTTTATTTGAAATCCAACCCGTTCATAAGGTTACTCAGACCTGGATGAAGTGAAAACACAAATTTCAGATTGATCTGAAACTTTTGTGGGCCCAAAAAAAAGTTTCAATGGTAGAGGTTCAATTCCACTGTTTCCTATGATGTGGGCCACCAGAGCGTTGGATCAGGCAGATCTTTGGAGGGGGCCCACCTGAGGAGGGGACCCACCTCATTAACAGGTTGGATGACAAACAAAAATCATGGTGGGGCCCACGGCAGCAGCCGTGGGACCCCACTGGTCCATCGTCCAATGCAGGCAGCGCCTGCTGCTTCTGACGGGGCAGTGCTGCTGCCACCCTTTCTTAATTCTTTTTTTTATTATTTTTTTAAAAAAATCATACATGGGGCCCACTGCTGTGAAATCCACTCCGCCCACTTGATTCTAGGGCCCAAACAGGCCATACAAATCCCATTTTTGGCATTGATTTGGAGTGTAGACACAACAAAATGGGCACTAACAGCCTTTGAAGGGTAAAAATACCGTTTTCTATGGTATGGCCCGTCTGAACACCAGATTGACCTCTTTCTTTGGCTCAACGCCTAAAATGATATGATAAAGAGGATGAACGACATGGATTGAACACATGTATCAAGGTGGGGCCTGCATAAGCCGGCCCACCTAAACTTTCCTTTTTGTTCTTTTCTTTGGCAGGGACGTCCAGCGTCTCAGACGCTGGACAGTTGGATGTTTTTTTTTAAAAAAAAAACAATACATTGGGGTGGGCCCTGATTAGGTGGGCCATCACATGGCTACCCCATGCACATACAAGGTGGGCCACACCTAAAAATGGATCGGGTCCAAAACATGCATTCTAGTGGGGTCCATTCAAGTGGGCCACACAACCCTATCCCATAAAATAAAATAAAAAAAAATAAAAAGAAATAAAAGAGAGAGAGAGAGACATGGAGAGTGGGACACGCCTTGTGATGGAGGGCTCCACCACTATGAGCTCTCCTTTGAATGAAATCATACAATAAACGGATCCCTTTGAACATGAGATCATCAAAAATGTAAATCAAAGGTGGAGATCCATTCCCCACCGATATGGATGGTTTAGATGACCTTTCTAAATGAAATAAACATCATGATGGGGTCCATGGAGAATGGCCCCATCATGGAATGATCATGATGATCCAAGTGGTCCATCGGCCACATATTAGGGTCCCAAGTGAGATCCACACCATGGATCGGTGGGCCTCACTTGGCCCATCATAAAAATAAGGAAGAAACTACCCTAAAGAGACACCCACCGTCTGATCTTCTTGGTCCTAGAGGTTCCTTGGCACCTTAGCTTCAACTTCAATGGAGGAGATGGAGAATGGAAGGTTGAGATGGGAGATGATGGGGTAGGAAGGTGGGCCACTTGGAGTTTAAGAATTCTTGGAAAATTCCATATGTATGGGATCTTTGTTGCTTGGGATTGAGATGAGAAAATGAGAAAGAGAGAGAGTGATTTAGAGAGAGATGGATGGATGGATGAATGATGGGGGTGTAAGAAATCTTTGACTTTTGAGGCTTTTGTGTAAGAGAGGTATGGGTGGTGAAGACTTTTGTGGCTTTTTGTGTAAGAGAGGTATGGGTTTGGGAGACTTTTGTGCTGGCTTGGGAAAAGGGAATAAAGTGTTGTGTACTTGACATGTGATGGCTTGATGGATTGATTGATTGATGGGATTGATGTGATTGATGTGACACATCGTAGAGATTCCCTTGAGTTTCGTAATGCACGGCGTTTTCTCACACCGAACGTCGGTCTACAACTCTTGACCAGGGTATCGCCTCGGCACGTGAGTCACAGCATCGGAACCGCAATGACGGTGCGGTCGCTATGGTATTGGTCTCAGGTTGAGTCGACTCGGGTTGTCGGTATATGAATCAGGGTCGCGCGTTGATATCGGTTAAGGGTCGAAAGTTGCCGAAATTCGACCGGTAAGACCGCGGAAGTCTACGGAAAGGTACGGACCAAGATACGGGTCTTACACAATCCAATCCATGACTGAGTCAGACTCGGTTCAGGGTCTGGCAAGTGGTGTATCGGGTCAGATCGAGTTAAGTGACTCGAACTTGGTCCCGAATCGGATCGAGTTCGGATCAATTGCTTAAAAATTCAAATCAATTCAAGTTAAACCTAATTCGATTCGACTCGACTCGATGCCCACCTCTATGCTTATGTACTTTATTACATCATGATACATGCCCATACGCATCATATGTACACTTATTATGAGGAGTGATTGATAATAACATATGTCATTGGGTTGGTTTACTATGGGACTCCTTATGAAATGGAGTTGCCCCACATGAGTGCACGGTATGCACAGTTTTGATGCATGACTGGATGCTATGACTCATGTATCTCGCATTTCGTGATATGACCACCGTATGCCCTAGCGACATTAGGACAATAGCCTCCACAAGTATATTGTTTATAGCCAGATGGGACACCGAAAATCTTTTTCTACATGGGGTGCTATAGATATCCTTGAGTAAAATTCCCTAAACCCTCTTGGTACCAGAGGACACTCCAATGTCTAGACTGAGTGAAAATACATGAGTGCATGAGCATCGTATATTAGTAGGTCGTGTCTCCCCCAGTGTCGTGGTCGGTTGGAAGGGGGTGTAGCCTTACCCGCCTGAGAGAGTAGGTAATATTAGGCTTAGTCTGACCAGCTTATAAATGGGTTCGCTATCGATGAGCCAGACCGATATTGGTAGGCAGATAGTGAGTTCTCTTCCACTTACCTAGTTGTGCGCTTGATAGGGCGGAAGGTGGCGTAAAGTGTACTAGACCCTAGTGATGATCCCAGAGAAGTACGATACTGATATGTGGGCCTACTGAGCAGGAGTTACATACTTAGTATTTTACTCATTTATTCATTCATTCACTATCCACTCGAGCTGATGGTGTGTAACTAATTTGTTATGTGTACCCTAAGAATGGCCATGATTTCGGTTGGGTACGCAACTAACCTGAGATCAGGAGTTTACCACATTGTGTCCTACTATCCAAACCAAGTATAGGCCAATTTAGATAGAAGTCCCTTGTGATGGACCCTACAACTTGCGATACTACATACTATCATCTCGACTTCATGCTTTAGCTTGGTCATTTCTTTCACACCGTATATTACATTGCATCCCCAACATATGGCATTTGGTTTACCACGACCCCAGATTGCATAGTCGATCTACATTACATACTTTGATATTATATGACTTATGGACTTGTTAGTATTTTTTCTTACTCTAATATTGTATGAATCATAGACTTGTCAGGATTTCTACTTACTCTGATATCGTATGACTCACGGAATTATCAGTATTTCTGCCTACTATAATATCATATGACTCATGAACATGCTAGTATTTCTGATATTGTATGAATTATGGACTTGTATTGTATACTTGACACCTGCGTTGTGCACACACATACACCACCCTCTAAGCTTTCTATAAGTTTATGCATGAATGTTACGTGTAGGTGACATTAAGTCGCAGTAACATTGAGACAGGAGTTTATGGCAGAGCTTTATAGAGATTTTATTATATACATGTTTTCCTTTCAGCATTGTAATCAATGATTTATATTAATGGATATGTGATGATGATATTGCACTTATGATTTGGGTAAACTTGTAGTTATGTTTCTTTACAAAAAAATTTTATACTCGAAATCCTCCTTGTAGAATCCCAGGATTGAAATTTGGCGTATGAGTGTTGAGAGCCGGTAATGGGGTAGTGTGGAGGCTATTAGCATCGGATTCAGCAATCAGGAATTCTGTGAGTCCGGTTTCCAAGTTTGGGGCGTAACATTCCTATACTGAGTTTGGCGATCGTAGGGTATGGGCCATGACTCTAGTCACTTTGGGACCTATGTATGGGTGGGATTAGTTCTATGTTTGGATATTTTTAGATTTGTGGTTTGAATACTTTTATATTTAGTGGCACTTGATACTGCTTTATGACTTGCTTATGCTTCATGCCTTGCTAAACTCTCCATTGCTTTTGAGATCATCCAAACGTAATTAAAATCTGAAGCCCATTAGGGCACACGTGGCACCCAGGAATTCAGGAGACGAGTTCCTACTCGACCCCTAAAATTTGGGGCGTTAAAGCTATATTTGGGACGATTGCTCTTGCTCATATATATTGATTGATTGAATGTTTATTTTATGAATGATACATGTTTGATTAAATACAATACTTAGATTTCTCACTATCTTAGAAGTTGAAAAAGAATGACTTCTTGATAATCCTACTTGACTATGTGTGTTCACAATGTATGATAATGACAAAAAAAATTTAAGATACCCACATTCCCTTTGAATGAGTCTATTTATAACTATTAGTGGTATGATCCATAAGACTCATGGACCGGGCTTGGTGGTATGGGACACCGTGTTAGACTTATGGTCCTACGCTGGGGTGATGATCTTCCTCGTAGTGACCAATGAGCAATTAAGAAGGCTATGAGCTTAATACATTAAATTGGAATAGTGTTGTGACTGCTCCACATTTATTTTTGGGTGATGACCCTTATATCATTTGTGGGCGCCCTCCACCAGTCGATGGGCCACCTAACCCTATGCATTTGGGCTGTGTCATCCAGGTTCTTAGTGATTGGTCGGGCCATTGTTAGCCTCATATTGATTGAGGAGTTGTCATCTGGGCGGTAAACCCAAATACAGATCAAGGGACACGGGTAAGGAGCTACTTCGTTCACCTGGAGCCTAGTGATTCAGTTAAGACCACAATAATGAGGGTACCCTAGCTTCCCCAACATGTTAGATGAATGTGACCTAAAAATTACTTAACTAACATGCACATTCACCGCATTGCATTAGATAAGACTCGTGATTTGACGTTGGGCCGCCTATGAGGAAGTGTTGGCATATGCGAAATAGGCATTGAAGTCACTTGGGAGGGAGTGTTGTTTGGAAAGAGCATGTAACGTGTTATATCTTCATATGCACATTTAACAAGAGTATTTACGAATTGTTTGATTTCTCATTTTATCATTACTTGCGCTGATTGAGTTGATAACATGTGTAACTTAGAACTAATGGAACCACTGAGTTAGTTACTCACTCTCACCTGGGATGCTGTTTTAAAACACCCACGAGGAAATATTATTGATGTAGGTACTAGCGAGACCTCAGATGGGTAGGCATAGATCGACTTGTGCCACCATTTTTATATTTTGGAGGATAGGGTGAAAACTAAGAACTTTTCACTTTAATCATCTTAGGTATATATATTTTGGATTGAATAATCCTCGTTTGGGTGAATACCACATTTTTAACTATATCATGACTATTAGCCCTATATTCATTGATTTTTTGTTAACTCTACCTCGTATTTAATCCGCTAATTTGAGTTATGCTACTCTGATTGATCGTGTGTGAAATGAATTTCAATTTGAATGAGATCACACGTGCATTTTCATTTCGTTAACACTTGAGAACTTGGGACCAGATCTATGGGGTGACGATTTTTAGGGCATTATAGTTTGAGCCCTTATAGATTTCGCAAGCTTGAGTTTGGTGAGGAGTACCTCATACTCAGCCTCGTTGTTGGACATCGAGAATCTAAATCTCATGGCATAGTGTGTGTAGGTATAATTGGGTGCCACGGGTATTATTCCTATCCCACTACCTTTCGAATTGGAAGATCCATCGACGTGAAGGGTCCAGACCTGTAGGTTGATTTCTTCCTCGGTTTCCTCATCTTTGGCTTTCTCAGGGAGCTTAGTATTAGTGAACTTAGCAATGAACTTGACCACTGCTTGACCCTTGATAGAAGTTTGGGGTCGTACTCGATGTCGAATTCGTCGAGCTCAATTACCCACTTTGTCAGTCTCCCCACTATTTCAAGTGTTTGGAGCATTTGACGAAGCGGTTAGTTGGTTAGGACTATAATGATGTGGTCTTGTAAGTAGGGGCAGAGGCATCACGACGACATAATTAAGGCCAGTACTAGCTTCTCAATGTTAGGGTATCTGGTCTCAGCTTGGACCAGTGCCTTGCCGATGTAGTAGACATGTAGCAGTTTGTGTCCAATCTCTCGTATCAGGGTTGAGCTAACTATTGTAGATGAGACTTCCAAGTAGAGCAGTAGCAGCTCTCCCTGCTTAGGCTTGGAAAGTAGTGGGGTGAAGTAGCTGAAAAGCTTGCTTACAATCATCGATCCATGTTAGCTTCACCTTGCCCTTCACCCATTGAAAGAACGGGAGACTATTGAGTAGAAAATATTACATATGTCACCCAGTTTATACCTTGGTTTTATGAACATGATAAAGCTTAATGGGTATATTTTATACATGTTTGTATTGTAAGGTAAATCTAAGAGCTTAGATAGAAAAGAATGTTAAAAGCATAGATTTGATGCTCAAGAATCACCACAGCAAGGGATGGATCTTAAGAGACCAAGATTGAAGATTTTAAGACCCCAAGATTCAAGGAAACTAAGTGGAGAAGGAAGGAAGTCGAAAGTGCAAAGTGCAGAAATTCACAGAATCTGAACTTCACTGTTTATGGTCGATGACATCGAAGCCAGTGTTCAATGACATCGAACACGGGTCGATGACATTAAGATTACATGAAAATCAAGTTTGGTCACTGGACAAATTGGATGTATTTCTCGATGACATTGAACCCCTGTTCGATGAGATCAAAGGCAGTTCGATGACATTGAGATTTTTGCAGATTTTTGGACCAACTCGCTGGAACACTCTGAATACATTCTCAATTGATCAAACACCCTTTGATGACATCGAAGGATTGTTAGATGACATCGAAGGTATGTTTGATCACATGAAAATTTATGCAATGAGAAAGGCGTTACGCAGTGCGAAAATGCGGGAGTTCTGGATCTGTCTTACGTTCGATGACATCAAAGGTGTTACATAGAGTGCATAAATTTAAGGAGGTTTTCAAAGACAGTTGGACTAAGGCTATAAATATGGGTTCTTTGAGGAATTTTCAACATGAATTACATTTTCGAAAGCAGAGCCAAAGGGTGGAGTAGCCTCCCAAGAATTTTTCTTCTTTCCTTATTTATTTTTAATGTTTTATTTAAAGCTTTTAGTTTCAATCATGTTTATGGTTAACTAAACCTCTTAGCTAGGGCTAAGAGGTGAAGCTTGTAGCGTGTTGGGATGATTTTCTTGCTTTAATTTTTATTTTTCTTGAACGTCATTGATTTCTAGTTTGAATTTAAAAAATATTTTTAGTTTTCTTATTATGACTCAAATTATAATAGATGTCGTGATAGCTTTAAATATCTTCTTTTCTATTCTGAGATTGTGAGATCGGTAAATCCTGTTGTTCACTATAGTCTCCTGGGCATGGTAGGATGAAGGAATCCTTTTCAATCATCGCAATACTCCTTCATGTATGACCAGGTCAATGAAAAGTTCAGATTTAGTTTAATTGCTTCATCTTCCAATTGGATAGGATAGGACTCAAATTTCAGTTGTGTTTCTTGAATTAAGTGAGGTAGCATCCTGATAGTTACAAGTGGAACCTTGGCCCTCTAGTTCCCTTTAATATTTGAAACTTTATTCATAATTACTCTTAATTATTTCAAATTTAGATTTAGATCTTCTTCTAGTTTTAGTTCAAATTAATTTCAGAATACGTAAGATTGAGTCCATCTAAATTTGACCTCGGTCTCACCGAGTTATTATTATATCGCGACCCTACACTTGGGGTTGTGAACAAGTTTTTTAGCGCCATTGTCGGAGACTACAGCTACATTTTTCTGAGGTTAATTAGTATTAGAATTAGGTTAAGATTTGAGTTAATTTCTTCTTTGTTCTTAGGTTAGGATTTTCTGAATTTTTTTTTAGAAACTGACTTTGTTTTCTGTTTTGTAGAATCCTAACATAGCAAACATAATTGGGTAACTTCTCTCCAACTCTCTCTCATATTTTTAGATTTTTTATTTTCTTAAGGTTTTTATTTCTCAGTTATTAGTTATTTAGAATCTGAGGGCTGCGAGTGTTTTATGCCTAAGTGGGTTCATGATAACATTATATGTCTCTTGAGTGAAGGAGGGTTAGTTGAAGGCTTGCCTATCCATCACCGGATAGATATCACTAAAGATCCTTTGAGTCAATAGAAGTTATGGATGCACATCAACCTCAACACCCAGTTGAGAAGGCCCAGGATGAAAATGAGGTGCATCGGACGCCACTGCCTTGTACTCTATGAGATTATTTACAATCGACGGGGGTGAGTACACCTTCCTGCATGATATTTCCATTAAATGCAAGAACTATAAATGTTAAACTGGAAGTAATTCAACTCCTCCCTAAGTTTCATGGACTAGAATCTGAAAGTTCGTACTTGCATATGAAAGAGTTCGATGAGATAACTTCTCAAACGTGTCTGAGGACACAATAAGATTAAAATTTTTTCCTTTCTCTTTGAAAGAAAAGGCTAAGTTATGGTTACATTCCTTAAGACCACAGCCCATTAGCACATGGGTTGAGATGACAAGGGACTTTCTTAAAAAATTCTTCCCATATCATAAAACAAATACCTTAAGGAAAGCAATCACGAATTTTGTATAAAAAGAGGATGAAACCTTCTTCCAATGTTAAGAGCGATATTAGGATCTCATAAATTCATGTGTACAACATGGCTATGAAACATGGCGAATAACAAGCTTCTTCTATGAAGGATTGACCTCACCCATGTGTCAATTGTAGAAATGATGTGTAATGGGGAATTCACGAATAAGGAAGCCAATGATGCGTAGGATTATTTTGATAAACTTGCTGAGAATGTGCAATCATGAGATACCTCCTCAAGAATCACCACTTCTAAGCCAACTTAATCAAAGGAAAGGGGAGGAATTTATGTTTTAAAAGAGGAAGATGATATAAATGCAAGAGTGGCTAATTTCACAAGAAAAGTCGAGGCCATAGAACTTAACAAGGCGAAACATGTCAAACCCAATAAGGCTATGGAAGGTGTTTGTGGTATTTGTGCTTGCAACATACATACAACTAAAAATTATCCAACAATTCTTATTTTTTAAGAAATATTGAATGAGCAATTAAATACCGTGAACAACTACCAAAGACCTTTCAGTGGACCCACCTCAAATACATACAATTCTAGTTGGAGGAATGGACAAACGGAAAACTCACAAGAGGCCCTTACTCAACTCTTAAATCAAAAGAGGCTTTAGGAGGATCCGGTTTTAAAACACATCTAAAACTAAAAGCTTTTCAATCAAGGAACATTACAAGCCTTTCAAGACCTTACTAAGGTCATTCAATGAATTGAATCACACTTAACGATTGGAGAGAAAGGGACTCTTCCAGCCCAAAACTGCAATATGAAATTAGTGACCCTAGCTCTTCAAATCAAATAGAACAAGATAAGTCTATCACCACTCTTAAGAGTGGAAAGAAAATTGAAAAATCTATTCTGATGAGGGCTGAAAAGCCTAAGGGTCTGGAAGAAGATGAGAATGATAGACCTAACAATGATCTACAAGAGAAAGAACTAGAAAAAGTGTGTAAGCCGATTGCGTCATTCCTTCAACGGTTGATTGCACCAAAACCTCTAACTTACTCTCAAGATATTCTAGAGGTGCTTAAGCAAGTGAAGGTCAATATTTTTCTACTAGATGTCATTAAATAAATCCATTCATATGTTAAATTTTTAAAAGATCTATGCACTACCAAAAGATGGTAAAAGATACAAAAGAAAAAAATTTTGACAAAAAAAGTGAGTACCATCTTCAAGCAAGATGTGCCATAAAAATTTGAGGATCCTAGTAGTCCAACTATCACTTGTGTAATTGGGAACCACCAGATTGAGCACACACTTCTTAAGTTGGGGGCGAGTGTTAACATGATCCCTTTCTCGGTTTATAAACAATTGGGTCTATATGAATTAAAACCCACCCAAACCACATTACAACTTGCTAATTGATCAGTTCGTGTACCGAGATAGATGATTAAGGATATGTTGGTCCAAGTTGATAAATTCTACTCTCCAGTAGATTTTATTGTCTTTGATACTCAACCTATTATAGATATGAGCACTCAAATACTTGTCATTCCTCATTCCTTGCTACATCAAATGCTACCATTAATTGTAGGAATGGAATTATGAATTTATCTTTCGGAAATATGACATTGGAGCTCAACATCCTTTTCAATATGAATAAACAGTCAGATGGTCATGACGATACCCACGACATTAATATGTTCGATTCTTTCGTGAAAGATAGAGCACTTCTGACTCTATACTCTGAATCTTGAGAGATATGCTTAGCTCACTCCCTTGATTTAGATGATTACATGATTAGTAAGATGGATGTCTTGCTTGATGCTACACCAGTACTTGAAGTTACCCGGTGGAGGCCATAATTTGAGAAATTTCCCTAAACCGATGTATTGCCTCTACCGTCTAGCCTCAAAACACCAAAGCTTAACCTAAAACCTCTACTTACTGATCTTAAATATGTCTACTTAGGTCAAGATGAGACATAACCCGTGGTGATTTTTTCTCAACTTGAGAAAGAACAAGAGAATATGCTTATTTCTACTTTTACTGAGCATAAAGGAGCCATTGGATGGTTAATTGTGGACCTCAAGGGACTGGTCCTTTAATTTGTACTCACCATATTCATCTTGAGGATAATGCGATGACCTCCTGACAACTACAACGTCGGCTAAATCTAAATATAAAGGAAGTGGTTAAAGTATAGGTCATTAAGTTGTTAGATGTGGGTACCATATACCCTATATCTGACAGTCAATAGGTAAGTCCAACTCAGGTGGTTCCTAAGAAGTTCAGAATCACCATCATAGCCAATGCCGACAATGAACTCGTGCTAACTAGAGTCACTACTGGTTGAAGAATGTGCATTGACTACATGAAGTTAAATACCATCACAAGGAAGGACCACTTTCCTTTGCCCTTCATT